>JAGGAW010017194.1:0-64973 GCA_017657375.1 Termitomyces sp. T27 | reverse complement strand
TGTCGAACCTGACGGTTACTGTACAAGAGTCCAGTCCCAAAGATCTTTCTGCCTCTACATCTTTTGTTGACGTCGAAGTTATCAATGATATCGTCCTCGGTGCAAAAGAGTTGCGAACTGTGAGTTCTCTCTAAGCATATCAAGGAATGCTCATCCCCATAGTTCTCAGGTCCCAATCTCTATTCAATCTTCTCGTGCAGCCTCTCTAGTGATCACTCACGCGACTTACGACTTCCTTTCTCTTCTCCCATCCACCGAACCCCTTGCTTCCCGCGGCCGCCGGCTTCATGACACAGTTGCCCAGCGATTGCAGCCCACCTATGCCCCAGATGTTAGGATCAAGGTTGAGATCGAGGATATTGACCACAAACTTCTCGTAGATTTTGTCGACGATGACGAGTTGGTTCTTGCTCAAGGCGAAAGAAAGGAGCTGAAGCTCTGGCTTTCCAACTCGGGCAGTCGGCCAATCAAAGAGATATGGGTGGTGGCCGGACCAGAAGACGAGATTTGGTTAGGACAAGATGAAGAGTCTGACGATACAGGTGAGACTGAAAGTCAAGCTGAGTGGATGTTGTATTCGAACTGATGTTTTGGAAGGCATCACTGCGGATACAGAAGTTATACAATCACACAACTCTCTTGAACCTAGAAAGCCCCTCCGCATACCTCTCGAACTCAATCCCAGCGAGAACATAGAGTATCCAATACAGCTTCACACAGAGGCGATTGGGAACCAGGAGCTCAATCTGCTCTTTGTCTATCGAGAGGTTGGTTTCAATGCAAATGTCGATCTGTCTTTCCCTCCTTACCATTGTCGTAGAACGAAAAAGACTTATTCAGATCTACCCGAATCACCAGAGATTTTTCAGTCTTCAAATTGCTAGATGTTTCTACGTCCTCGCGACCGCATCAATCTTTAGACCACCTGTTCCTTGTTCAATTGGAGCTTTCCTCTCGTGCGACTTCCCTGGATGTTCATCTTACTCAGGTCACATGTATGAGCCCGACTTGGGTGTGTCGCCCTCTCATCGAGCATGAGCTGTATGTTACATTGTTCTATGGTCTTTCTTGTGATGACTGATCTCATTTTTAGCGGAATCTTGCCGCCACTCCAATTATCACAACTGCTTTTTGGACTTGTTCCTTGGGATGCAGGTTTTGCTGCTCTTGAAACCTTTAAATTCGTATCAAAGAAACTACGAGATGTATTGCACGGACAGCCCTTAGAGGATTCACAGCCTCCGCCAGTTGACCTCCTTTGTTCACACATAACCGAGGTCATATTTTTCTTGGCCGTTTGAAGAGTTTCGAGGCTGACGCTTGTTACTGTAGACCAGACAATCTATCTCTAGGCCTAGTACATTGGATTTAATCTACCAGAGCAAGCGGGGTATCATCACCCGCGGTTTATCCCAGTCACATCCCTATATTCCACTCTGAATCTTTCCTCTTTATCATCCGGAATCCGTCGATTTCATTGTCTTTTGGGAGGTTCTTTCCCAGCGACGCTCAGGATATATTACTGTGTCTGGTCTCTCACTTGGGGCTGGGCATGCAGCCCTAGGCCCTATCATCGAAGAAGCGGAAAATGCTCAAGTCAAGCGAAGCATGTATGCCGAAACCCAGCGAGAGAAAGAGGAAATCTTGGACGCAATTCGTAACAGTGAGTGGAACACAGAGATGAACCCGGCGGTATTGTTACTTCAAGAACCAACTACTATGCATCATGACTTCAGCGTTGGGTCCGTTTCCTTATCTATCTTCAAAAACGCTTCTCATCCTTCCATGCACAACAGGCCGTGTCGTACCTCAATGACAATGACCATTAGAAACTACTCTTTGACTCAGAAGGTTCAGTTTGTCCTTAGGCTCGATGCAGATACGAACGCAAATCCTTCTTCGTGAGCCAGATTTTGCAATTTTGTTTGTTTCCAGAGGTATCTAACAACTCTGGAAGTCTTCTACCACCTCCTTACATAGGCCGGCTCACTTTCAGAGGGTTGCTTGGACCTTCGAGTTCAACCGTCGCACGACCTGATCTGTGGATTACGCGGCCTGGAACGTATGGGTTTGGTCGGTGGAGCCTTGAGACTGAAGTCCTGGAGACTTCTGATGCAACAGGGAAAAGTTGCGACTCTGTGCGGCACCGGTACAAACGAGAATCATCGTCTGAAGACGGATCTTCGTTCATTGTATCTGACATTCCGACATCTTGAATTAACGGTATCGGTGTAATACAGTATATTACTCGGGCGTATGCAAGGAGTGGAGAGAAGGCAAGGCAAGCTCACTCTTGTTTTTCCTCATCCTTCTTTTCTTGTGCTGCCTTCTTAGCAGCAGCAATGCGTAGCTGTTGCTTCACCCGCACATTGAAGTATGTCTATCGAGTTAGACAACACATGAGTTGATCATCAGGAACGCTTCACAAATAGAACTTACCCCCAGGATGAATTGAACACAGTTGAAGAACGGTACCCAGAGCTAAAGAGGGTATAAGACCGAAGATTTCAAGAAGAGCAAAGCCAATACAGACCATCAGAGGAATATATCTCTGCGCAATAGATAGTGTCAAAGGAGAGACAACCCATGAGACCTACCAACGAGATTAAGGGTCGTTTTCTTTGTCATGGATGTAAACCTTACCCGAAGCACAGAGAAAAGTCCTGCCTTAACAGTCTTAATAACATCGTCGGCCGTCTTGGCGCCGTTGATTATCGCCATAGATGCGAGGTAGACTGGTCACGATGTCGGTTGTAGTCGTGCCACATGAACGTGGGGGACTTACCAGAAGATGTGATGGGCGAGATGAGCAAACTATTCGCTACGATCTGTCCAATCCTCGCGCCAGCACCGGTTTTTCCTGCAAATGCTTTCTGCAGTGATCCCGTCAGATAATGGCTCATTGGTGCTGACACAAGGAAGCCGTATATCGCCATCTTGAGCGCTTTCAAGTTAATATTTAGAGCTGCCAGTATATGCAAGATGGGCGAAGCATCCTTGGCAGGCTGCTTAACTGGTGCGCCTGCAATGGTACTACCAAGGACTTCTTGCAAGAAGCATAGGGTCCCTGCAACTGCCTCAGTGGCTGATGCAGCGCGACAAGTAGTGACATTCATACCTGTCGTGATCGCCTTCGTACGAAGCGGGTTGGCCGCAAGCTCCTGGAGGTATCTCTGGAGGAGTAAACTTGCTACTTTCGTTGCTGGGACAGCGCTCATGATTGTATCGAGACAAGACGCGGGGGAAAATAAATATGGACTCTGGGGTTTTGATCCATGATGTAAATATACATGTACCGACCTGTACCGACCCGTGTCATGCAAACCGGCTGTTATATGCCGACTTCCGAGTCAGGGGCTCATTGAAAAATCACTCAGCATGCAGAGACGGAATCTATGTAAAAGGTATTTTGGAGAGGTATAATATAATCATTAACATGTATATGACGGTCTATAAAATGTTGAGGAATTGTCCAAAATCTATTGTCGTCCCTTTACCCTGTGGACAAAGTCAACATTTGGTAGGGCACAATCACAGCAAACATACCAGATTTTGACGTAATCAGCCAAAGACACCATACAAACGGTCTGCCAGACACCAAGGCCGATACGAGGAGTAACACCACGATATAATCCTTTAATGCCATTTTCTCTATAAATGTACGAAAGAGTGTTCAAGATAGTCAGCTTTTCTGGCCGGTTAGCAGAAGCAGCTCCTTTCGCCATGGACTGCATCTACAAACAGAAGTGTCAAGAGTAGGTCGAAAAAAACGCAGCAAGATAATACCTCAACACGGATGACTTCGATGGGTTGATTCCAAGTCGCCAGGGCGCCACCTATGGTAGAAGCCAGAATTTTCTCTGCGGCGCCCAGACTCTCGGTTTCCGATTTGCCCCTAATTTTCCGGATGGAGGACTCTGCTAGACGAGCAAAACCCCTGCTAAAAGAACCAGAGCATGATCAGCGTGATCACAAATGAGGGAGGGACTGCCACACCGTGAACCCCAATTAGTACATTGACGAACGGCAACAGCATTTACACCCTTGTTGACACCAGCAAGACCTTCCCGACGGTAAATGTCGGCAAACACAGCCCACGTTGATGGAGGTTTGGCACCAGTGGCAGCAGTCTTCTGACGCGTAATCTCGACGGTTTTCATACAAGTTGTGAAACCTGTAATAGTCAGAGTTAAAGCCAAGCGCCACGGACAAACAATTCAAGGTACCCATAGTTGCGTAAGCCTGTGCAATCCCACCAGTCATGCCACCCAACAATCCGGCAAATGCAGGATTTATACCGGCACTGAGGGACGCGGTTTCGACCTCTGAGGCCGTAAAGATCAGGACAGCACCTTTTGTAGAGGCCTCAATCCACGCCTAAACCTTACGGGTCAAATTGGAGGATCCTGCAAATACTATGCACGTACCCATGGTATCAATCCCTGATAGTACCCAACAACACCACCACGCGACCAGACGGTCTTGCATGCCTGCCACATAGATTGTGATCGATTGGCGGCCATTTGAGTCTTCAAGACTTCTAATGGTTGACCAAGAGTAGTGACCTAAATAGACGGGGTCATTCGAGGACTTCCATTACCAGAAGGGCCAACTTGCCTCCTACAGAGAAAAAAACGGTCAAACGGAGGAAATGACATGCAAGGGACGAAGTTACGTACAAACTACGATGTGTTGAGATACACGCAGGCGCTCGTGAGTTTTCAATAAGCTAGAGAGTCAATGAAAAGTGCACACCAAGTTCATGATAGCACCTTATACGTAGCACGTCAACAGTGAGAAGGTTGAATAAATATGAAAGCGTACCAACTGCAATGTTGGACCAGCTGACGCCTTTCTGGCCAGGTTCCTTCTGGATTGCCATTCGAAATGTAGAAGAAGGTGCTGGAGGAAAAGTGTCAGGAAGCAGCTGATTTGTTTTGGGGGGGGGGACTTTTGGCGCGGTAGCGATCGGATATAGCCGAACCCTCCTTTGGCTCGAACCACTTTTCAAATCGTTCTTTGGTTGGTTGTGATTACCGGTTGCGACTCTTCTAAATCCTAGCATCCTACATAAGTTGAATTAGGGATGGTCAATCCCTAGTTCAGTTCGCGTTTTTTGATGGTGGAGACACTCGTAAATTTATGTTAACTGAGAGAATACTAGTTCACATGAGTTCGCGACGTCAGTTCGGCTTTCCGACTAGCGTTTTAACTTTTGATGAAAGGATAAGCAGTTCAAACAGGAGTTCAAGCGCCGGCTTTTCAGCATCAGACGACACTTGAATTTACCTGAAGAATTCAAAGTCTGAACGAACTGAACTAAGATTCGAGCACCCCCATTATTAATCGTACGACGTACAATATCCCTGATTATTGCGAAAGGAGTGATTGGCGAACAGTGGCATGTATCTCGGTAGATTAGGTATCAGAATATGAAAGTGTACCGAGGTAAATGGATAGCAGAATAGGGCATGAACTAATAGGATTATACTTAGCGACCATGAATCACAGAATCAGAGTGAGGAATAGGTGTGTGTTGAAGTGAGGATGAGGTGAGGTGCGGAAGGTCCATTTTCCAGACGGTTACTCTCTCATGTGGCAGTTGCTTGTTCCTTGTGTATCGTTTGGAGTAGTGTGTCTCGTTCTTCTGTCAACCTGATGCCGCAAGGCATTCCAGGGGAAGCGTCCGTCAATAAATTAAGTTTCGAACAAAGTTAAAAGAAGTAAAGGAAACCGAGGATAAACCCAGTCATGATGAAACTTTTGAAACGAAAAAATCGAACATACCGAGTGATCTGGTCCTGATTCTCTTCCTGATCCTGTTCCAAATACTGAATCTCCATCACCTTGCGTTGTACTTCGGCATCAAGCTCCACCGCCTTGTGATGCGCAACCTCTAGCTCGTCTTTTAAGGCCTTCATGGCCTTCTCGTGTTCTGCCGCGAGGTCGTGTATCTTGAGATTATGGGCTTCATGGAGCCTTTGTAATTCCTCCTTGGTTACTCCTGGTGAGACTGGTGGGACTACGCCGTTCCCATGAATCTTGGGTGCTGCATGTTCGGATTCTATGGAAGCTTGTAATGTCACGAGTTCCCCTTCCAGATCGGAGACCATTATCGTAAGCTCGGACTTTTGCGCTGCGAGTGCGCTGACCTCTTCGTTGTGAGCCGCGCGAAGCTTAGTTATTTCCTCAGCGCGTCCCTTGGCTGCCTCCTCCAGATCTTTCGCTTGATTGTCGGAGAGCTCAGTGAGTGAGATCTTCGTGAGGCTGAGCATTTCGTTCGCAGTTGCCAAGTCATCTTTAGCAATAGATAGTTCTCTAGTGAGTCGGATAATTTCTTCAGCTTGCGCCGCAGAATCAATGGCCGAAGAAGCAGAGGCACGAGCGGCATCGCGCTGTTGAGTAAGGTTTTCGACCTCAGTGCGAGCAGTCTCGAGACTCGTCTTTGCTTTCACAAGATCGTCTTGAGTAGCTTTGAGATCGAGCTTGAGAGTTGTGATAATTTTCTCGAGGCCACCGACTTCTGAATCTAGCAAACTTGCATGCTCTGCTTTGATATCCTCAAGAGCTGATTGGTTAGCCGCCTGTAGCTGCTCAATGGAGGCAGTAGAACTAGTGCGAAGTGCTTGCAGTTCTTGTGCATGCGCATCACTAGCCTCAGCCTTTGCCGCCGATGAGACCAAATCAATCAGAATAATACAAGACGTACCTTTGCACGTTCAAACACTTCTTGTAAAAGTTTGTTATGCTCTTCCTTGACGGCAATAACTTTGACATCATAGTAATTCTCTTGATTCTGGATTTCGGATTGATATTGGGAAATCTTTGATTTTAATGGAAAAATGAAGCTCACCTCAAGCTCCCTCGTTATTCGCTTTATCTCTTCTGAGAGGTCTGATTGTCGTTTCATGAATTCCGCCTCGGCTTCTGCGAGCTTGCGATTGTGCTCCTCCATAGATAACAAAGTGTCTACTTTGGTTTGTTCATGAGCAGTCCGAGCGGCCGCTAACTCTGCAGTGAGGGTCTCAATAGAAGCATGTAAGGCATCCTGCTTCTCGATTTCGGCCTTGAGCAGGGCATCGTGTACTTCCTTGACTTTCGCGACCTCTCCTGCAACTTCGACCTCCTTCGCTTTCGCTGTTTCGTAGGCCTGCTCAGTAGCTGCTGTGGCCTTTTCAACTTCCGCCTCCAAAGTTTTCACTTGAGCCAACAGTTTCTCTCGCTCCTCCTCGCCGGTCTCTTGACTCTCCTTCAGCTCTAGGATCTCAATCTCTAGCTCCGAAAGCTTTCCAGAGTTCTCTTCTTTCTGTGCCTTTAATCCAGCAATCTGTGCGCTTAGTTCATCGGCGGAGGCCAACTTCGCTTCGTAGACTTTGATCTTATCTTCTAATTCGTGTACCACGACCGCATGAGCTTCTTTGAGAGCGTTAGTTTCAGTTACAGCAGCCGCAAGCTCTGCCGAAATTTTGACGGAAGCCTCGTGCTCAAGAACAGCCTTTTCGGCGTTTGACGAATTGGTGTTCTTCAAACTGTCCAGGGCATCGTGAGTTGATCTGGCCTGCGCCTCCAGGGCCTGATTTTGAGTCCGGAGGTCTTTAATTGTTTCTTCCTGTGCAATTGATGCTGCTTTCGCCGCGTCTACCTGTGGAACTTGACAAAGGCGAACTCAGACCAACCTCATTGCGACTTACCTGTTGTTGCAGGATAACAATAGTCGATTCACCATCTTGTCGCCCAGATTCAAGACTTGCAAGAGCATCCTTCACATCTGAAAGCTGTTTCTCCAAAAATGACTTGTCTTCATCTAGCTGATCAGCTAGAACAGATTTAGATGCAAGATCGGCTTGAATAGTCTCCAATGAACTCGTTAGCTCGCCGATTCGCCTCTCCAGCTCCGTCACGCTCTCTGACTTCGCTGTTAAGGATTCAGTGAGATCTTTGACCTTAAGGTGCATAAATAAGTAAGGAGAGTACGGCAAAGGCATAATCTTACTTGGGCTTGAAGATCTTCCAAGGCTTTATTGTCTTCTTTAACCTCACGTATGGAAGATATAGAGGTCGTAGCACGAGTCGGTTTCGGAGCTGTTGAAGTGGTCGATCGAGAATGGGGAAGCTTGCCCGAAGAACCAAGGGCAAGTGGAGGTTTGATGCCGGTAGGCAAGCTTTGTCTGGAGGTCGAGGCGCCCTGGCGCTTGACGCCCTCTGAAACCGCAGACTTGGGACGAGCTGAAGTCGAAGTCGCTGAACCAGTTGGTGAGATAGCTGATGGACGTGTAGCGCTAGCTAAAGGCGCGGATTTCGCGCTGGCTGCAGTAGTAGTGGGCTTAGTACCAGAAGTAGCTGACTTCGAGCTGGAAGAACCTAAGGTAGGTTTAGCACTTGCTGAAGCGGACAATGTCGGCTTCGACATGGGTGGTGCGGTGGGCTTCGCAGGAGCGACTGATAACCTTCGACTTGGGGCAGCCGCAGAAGCAACAGAAGTACGTGCGGTGGCGGCCATAGACACCTTGGAAGGGGCTGGCGCGGACGAACTGGTAGATTTTGAAAGAGCAGGTACGACGGGAGGTCTGGTGGACTTCGTGTCAGTACCTGTGGGCTTCGCAAGCGGTACCTTGCCAACAGCACCAGTACCAAAAGTTCCGGAATTGATGATCTGTAAAGTCCATTGGCTCATTACTTATATTTCATCGTGACGAGAGATGCATTGCAAATTACCTTCTTCACCAGAGGGGTTGGAGGACCACCGTTAGGCTTGCCCGCAACAACTTTGACCGATGAAAAAGATTTTCCCCTCGTCGGAGCTTCTTTGGAAGAGTACACTCGAGCAGTATCCGGATTCTTGGATGTAGGCTCCTCGACCGTGTTTGTAGTCTCGAGGTCTGCGATTTCGAGTGGCACGCCGTTATCATTTAAAATGATATCCACTAGCTGTTCAGTACCATCGGTCTTGGCAGCTTCGTGGTCACCATGAGAGGAGGCCACGCTGCGTGCCGAGTCAGCTAAAGCACTCTCTGACTCTGCGGCATCGTCCTGCATCAGGGTTGAGACCTGCGGTTCAACCTCAGACATAATGAATGAAAAGTGAAAGCTGGGCGAGTGGAGGACGAGCCGATTGATTGAGCCAATCACAACACGACAACAACAGACGCGTCGCGATCATGGAAACCATTCTGATAATTCTCATATGTTCTATGTACATAATGAATCTACATAATCTACGGCACGGTAGCATACAAGTTTAATGCATTGAGTGAAGGTTCAATTAAAGAGTTGTGGTTGTAACTGAGGACCGTCACCTGGAATCATTGGGTCATTCACGATGGGATGTTACGTTTGTTAAGCAGGAGGAAAAACATACAGAGCCAGGTTCCACGTTGAAATGTGTTCCTATCATGTTTGTGAATGTGAGGCAACAAAATGAGCAATGACTGTATTCACCAAGAGCGAGAGAAAAGTTAATCCAGCGCGAGATAAGGACGCGATTGAAGTGTCCATGAGCCACGATCATCACGTCCCTTGTGTGGAGACCTTCCTCCTTATATTGCCGATGATATTCCCGAACCTAAATGAGATTCATTATTGCGAAGAATCCAGTAGACTAACCTTCTCACTTTGGCGATCACGGTATCGACTCGTGCCTCCATTTCTGTAACGGATTCCCCGCCAGGGCAGCTAGCCACGTATAGTTTAGCTCAAGGACAACCATCAAGTGAAAAAATCTACCCATCCGTCCAGATGGTCCAACCAGGATTCTTCTGTTCAATCTCAGAAGACAACAGTCCTTCATACTCGCCTGATTCGATGTGATAAGTATGAACGCTACCACATTATTAAATAACAAGATTCACCATAATCCCACTCTCGAACCTCTTCGGTCAGAATGTGGTGCGGTTCCTCCGATAAGTGACCAAATAAGAGATGAAAGGTCCTGTATGCGCGCTGGCGGGGAGAAACGAAGACAGTACAGAGATTTTTGGGATCGATGACCACTGGGAATGGCCAATGCCAGCCAATTGGCTTCAAACACTCGGAGATCTGGCAGCTGGGATACTCACAGCCATCACCGACTACCTTCTGTGCCTTATCGAGGACCTGTTGCTCTCCTCTGGTGGTGAGCGGGATGTCTGTGCGTCCCGTCTAATGGTGGTATCTACCACTGCAACTTAGATTTCTTGTATGTGAAACGTACATGTCGTCTACGTCAGATCAGCATGTATGTAGATACAATCGATTATACTCGAAGATACTGACCCATTGAGTGACCATTCGGTTTCTCCTGATAAAGGACTGTAAGTCATGTTCTTAAAACATGGAATTACAGTCTACTAGTACCATGACGGATAAGAAACAGTCGGGGCATGGGACGCGACATGATTGAATAGATACGAGTTAGGAACTGAAATCTATAATATTAATTTTGAGATAAAACAGGTTTTACAAGATTCAATTCAGATGCCTAAAACTTGAAGTTGAGGCTCAAAGAGGGTCTCCGACTCCGAGGAGACGTCGCGAAGATCACGTGCGAGCAACGACTCCATATCAAGCCACATAAGTAGCCGCACCGCGTGGGCTACATCCAAACGGACGTGGAACAGGCTTTCTCCTGCAGATTCTGGTATTTCCGTTATCTCTCTTCATGTATGAAAACCATCTATTGAACTCCAATTGATAGCCTTGGCTTCTCCTTGCCACGTGCGTCGACGCGTATTGGCTGCCATTGTTGGTCTGCGGAATATTCTGAAGTTGGGCTGAGATGTTTGACGACTGTGAGTTACATAAATGGTGATCCATCTTGGTCTATGTGTAACGAACTATAGATGTTGAACACTCCAGTAACCCTGCAGTCCCTGTTACTACTGCTGCTGGGGTGCCTCAGTTACAATATGAAGGATTCGAGCCTTCAGCGTACGAACCCGGTGACCCTCGCGCAGAACTCGAAAAGGCGCACTCTGTACGCAAGAACAGCCATCTTAGAATCACTTGACGACTCAGTCCCAGTTTCATAGATAGGTAACCTTGATTCAGGCAGGCTCCATGCACCCATATTTGATATCGGACGCGTCCAATATGACTTCCCTGCTCCTCTTGTCACATGCGTTGTGTCGTCGGACATGCTAGCCATGGGTTTTTCTTCTAATCTGCTCGTTCTCATAGAACTCTCGCATGCAGACCAGGTCATCAAGATTAGGATTCCACGAAAACCAACAGAGATGACATTGTACAAACTGTTCATGGATCCTTCTGGACGACATATCGTGATCACTTCTATTCAAGGAGAGAACTGGTATCTCTACCGTAGTTGGAAGGAGCCTAAAAGATTAAAAGGGTTTAAGATGGTCATCGAGAGCATTGCATGGAACAGGCCCGCGTTGCTGTCTACATCACATTTGACATCCACGCGGGAGATCCTCATAGGAGCAAGAAATGGCATAATTTACGAGGCGGTATTAGACGCCGAGGAAGACTTTTTCAAATCTCAGGAACGATACTTACAGACCGTTTTTTCGCTACCAGAACGTCACTCAATTACTGGTATCAAATTCGACTTTTTCCCTCCAACAGACCCCAAAAAGGCACTGGTTATTGTTACCACGGCCTCTCGTATTTATCAGTTTGTTGGTGTCCCTGACAAAAGATCTGACGACAGTGGCCGTGTCTTTTCTGGACTCTTTAACGCTTACAGGGAGGCTGTACCGAGTGAGTGTTGACCAACAGGATGGCAAATAGCTAAACTCAACTTCGTTACAGAGATTCTTGAACTTCCTGGGAATCTTCAACAATCAGAACTTCGTTTCTATACCCCTAATTCTGATCAGGGTGTATCTCTGCCAAAGACTATGGCGTGGATGACAGGTTTGTGCTTCGCGTCATCTGCCTTTTCCGCTGGAATTAAGTCTGCACTTGCCAGGACCCGGTATATACCATGGCATTCTGAATTTCGAATCCAAATCGGAGGACTTCATTGATGCCGCAGAATTACTGCCATATCCATCCCTAGTGCCTGAAACTGATCCAGAGATACCTCACTCTATCGCTCTGACAGAATTTCACTACATACTTCTGTACCAAGATAGAATAACAGGCGTTTGCTGCCTCGATGACCAGCTCAAGTACGAAGAGTCTCTACCACTGGTGAGTGAGACCATTTCACCTGCAGTATCTTGTTCAGCATGAATCCTGCCATTTCAGAGGCCTGGAGAGCAAGTTCGAGGCGTTACTTCTGATCCTGTGCGAAGAACTTACTGGATTTATACGGACCAATCTCTATTCGAACTAGTCGTTGGTAACGAAGATCGCGATGTTTGGAAGATATACCTTGAGAAACAAGAGTTTGAAACGGCCCTGAATTTTGCAAAGGTATGTCGTACTGCGCGATGTCGCTTTGCCAATCCAATTGAACATTTTCTATAGACTGCTGTGCAACGAGACCATGTACTTTCTGCTCAAGCGGATGCATACTTTTCAAATGGTCGCTACTTCCAGGCCGCACAATGCTACGCTCAGTGTTCTACTACGTTTGAAGAAGTCAGTCTTAAATTCCTTGATGCTGGCGAACGAGATGCCTTGAGGTCGTATCTTATTTCAAGACTCGAACGAACACGCAAAGGGGTATGTCGAATTATTCGTATTTTTTCATCTTGTTGAAACGTGTAGTTCAGGATCTGACGCAAAGAATGATGTTGGCTACTTGGCTGGTGGAATTTTACCTGAGTAAATGCAATGAGTTGGATGACATTGTTGCCTCGGAGTTGGTTTCAGATGATGTTGACAATCTTCGAACTGAGAAAATGATTCTTGAGGACGATCTTCGACAGTTTTTTGATACGTATAAGGTACGTGGTGATGCTCGTGTCTACCCACCCTGACCCATTCAAAACTTCACAGCACAATTTGGATCGGAATACAACTTATGAGCTCATACAGAGCCACGGAAGAACGGATATGTATCTGTATTATGCAAATACTATCGGCGACTATCAGCGGGTTATTGAACATTGGATCCTCGAAGAAAACTGGCTAAAGGCAATTGAAGTCATTAGCCGTCAGGTGTGTTATCGTAGTCTGCGTTTTAATGCATACTAATGTCCATAGTCCGACCTCGAGCTGTACTATCGATTTGGCCCTGTTCTCATGCGGAGAGTTCCAAAAGAAACTGTTGACTCTTGGCTAAGGCAACCATCTCTTGATCCTTCGCGTCTTATCCCTTCTATTCTCCAGCTTCAACAAACCCCACGCGATCCTTTAACCCCCAATCAGGCTATCCGATACCTTAATCATCTCGTGTTTGAGCAACACGACACCTCTCCGACAGTGCACAACCTTCTCATCACTTTCCATGTTTCTCCATCATCGTCTTCTGTATCTGAGGTCAGCATCGACGATGGTCCTCTTCTTCGATTCCTACAAACAGCTCCCTGTGATCCGGTCACTGGGAAGCCTTATTATGATCTTGACTATGCTCTGCGACTCTGCAAGAACAGTGGCCGGATACAACCGTGTGTGCACATTTACTCCAAAATGGGGCTATGGGAGAACTCTGTCGACATGGCTTTGGAGAAAGGAGATCTGGAGCTAGCTAAGATCAATGCTGACATGCCAGAAGAAGACAAGCCATTGCGGAAGAAATTGTGGCTTAAAATTGCCCGTTACGTCGTGCAAGACAAGAAGGATATCAAAACGTAAGTTGTCATGATATCATTAAGCATTGTTTTATGCGATGGATAATTTGTTAGGGCTATGCGTTTCCTTGAAAATACTGACTTGCTCAAAATTGAGGATATCCTGCCATTCTTTCCTGACTTTGTCGTGATTGACGATTTCAAGGAAGAGATTGCTCATGCCCTGGAGGGTTACTCCAATCACATTGAGACGTTAAAGAGCGAAATGAACGAAGCTACACAAACCGCTGAATCTATTAAACAGGACATCATCGCCTTGAAAAACCGCTTCGTGACCATTGATGCCGGCGAACAGTGTTCCGTCTGTTTTCATCTGCTTCTCAACAGACAATTTTACGTCTTTCCTTGTCGACATTCGTTCCATACTGACTGTCTCGTTACTTTGGTATAGTTCACCTTCCATCCTTCACGACTCCTGCGCTGAGCTATGGACCTGGTCTTTTAGGTCAAGGAGTACTTACCCGCTCCCGCTTTACGGAAGATTATCGCCCTCCAGAACAAACTGACCGTGAGCAAAACGGCCTCAACCGGTCAACCGATTGTTCCCCCTGGTCAATCCAACGGACTCAATCCTCCTCAAGCGCGCGCACTTTTGTCTGCTAACTTTGGGACTATCCCCAGTCCTTCGCAGAATGGTACAAGGGCAACAAATCTTCTCGGGCGAAGTGTCCTTACAGCTGGTGATCGCTTACGGGATCTCATTGTACCTGATGCATTGGCAACACTTGTCACTACACCAACTTGGATGCCAGGAATGGGCGGTGGCCAGCGACCCGTAACTGGTGTTGACGCTAACGAAAAGACGGAAAAGTTGCGAGGAGAGCTTGAGGACGTTCTTGCAAGTAGCTGTCCATTGTGCGAGAGTGTGGTTGCAGGATTGGATACACCATTTGTAAAAGACGGGGAGGTCGATACAACATGGGCGCTGTAGCGGACGTTCCATCTCCACTCTCTTAGCATCGATCGGACAACATGTATATTTATACAATGGGATTGGAACAGGGATAAGGAGTAAGGCAGGACTGTTTATCCATTGATTTTTTTGGTCCGTCCTGCCTTGCGGCGTAGTCGAGCTGCCTTTCTTGCGCCCATCTGAAGAAGGTTGAGCACGAGAGCTCGACCAGTCAAACGAAGAGCTGACCTTTGCCTTGTCTTCTTCTAGTCTTTGCCGTTCCTCGGCTGCCTTCTTGCGCTCCTGAGTAATTTGCCGACGCCTAAACAATATGAGGAGAGCATCGAGACCAGGAAAGGTAAGAAAATACCTCTGTATCTCGGCGTGTTTTTCTTCTTTGAGTTCTGCCTCTAGTTTCTTGATGGCGAGGGCTTGTTGGGTTTTTCGCATGCGGTCGTCCCAGCTTGTCTTTACGCCTTGAGGCAGTCGTGACCGCCTGAAGGAGTGTTAGGGGACGTAGTAGTATGGCACATGCACATACACAGTTGCAGATTTTTGAGCCTTCCAAGATTTTCCGGAGACACGGCCATTGGACGAGGGTGTAAGGGAAACGACTTGGGCGTCCATGGAGGAACGATATATGCTTACGTGATACACTAAACATTGCCAACGCGTTGTCGAGGCGCCGGTCGTGTTCGTAGTTGCTGGGTCGCTGGAGTCGTCGTCGGGGTCGTCGTTGGGATCGCCGGCGGTGGTGTCTGGCGGTGTCTGGCTGGATGGGTGATGAAATCAAGACTTGAAATAAAACGATTGGACATGTTTGGGATGCATGCAACAAAAAATCAGAATCGGCTAGACTGCCATCGGGAGAGCTGACAGGGGCGGTGGCTGCTTGTTGTTCTGCCCGTCCACCTCGCCTAGTATGTTGGGCTCCTTGGATGCTTGGCCCAACGCCTTGGGCGGCGATCACGCTATTTACTCTAAAAAGGGTTCTCAGCTTCAGTCCCCGACCACATCCACCTTCGGTGCCCGTTCCAACCGCGAACGCTTGAATGACCCCTCCGCCAGTATGCTAGACCTCGACGACGACCCCCGTCTGTCTGTCGCATCTGACGTTTACGACGACGAACAACCACCTCCAGAGAGTAACGACGTCTCTCATGATGACCCTTCCCAAAGATTGAGCTTTCTTGGTCCCAATCTGCGGTTCCATTCTCGCGCTCCTTGGGAAACAGATGATACCACGCTCGACAACGACGAAGAGTCCAGCTATGGCTTTCTCAACTCGTCTAAGAAGGCACTTGGTTTTTCTAGCAGCCCAAGAACAAGCAATGCTCGTAGGCCCAGCATCGAATCAACTCGTTCTCAGACGAAATCCAAACAATCGTTTGAAACGACGCTGTCTCAAATATCCTACCCTAGAGGCGCTTTGTAGTACGTCTAGCTCGCTGGGAATCAACACTGTGTATTGACTCTGTTACCTTAAATAAACAGTGCTTTGGCTCAAGAAAGCCTTTCGACATCGTCATTGGGGGCATCCGCGACTGCTCAAATACCTGTTCGCTCCACAACCCCCCTAAATCCTGTACGGTCGAACTCTCCACATATTCCTACCCTCGTCACTCACTCAAATCACACTCCTTCGACCAACCAAGTTCCAGATACCCAACCGTCCTCTCCTTATCATCATCACCCTTACGCCAATCCGGACCTCGTTTTTCAGGGATCCGAAGAACGCCATCACTCGTCACCCAAACAAGGGATCTCTCGTAGTGATTCCATCGGAACTGTCACTGATTCCATAGCTCAGAGCGCGTTGTCAAGGTCTGAGACCAGATCCACATTAGCCCCTGCCACTTCTATTATGTCAGTGAATGCTCGGAATCGTGCCTCTGCTATCCAAGGCAGGGAAATTTCGTCGCCTATATCAGTTGTCAACACCCTTCATCTTGATTCAAAACTTCATATCAATGAAGAGCCTTCCTTCGAACACTCACAGCCTGTTGTGGAAAGTCTCCCTGGATGGACAGAGCGTGTTATTTACCCAGGCTTTTCACTCATCTCACTCGAGGAAGCTCGCGCACGAAAGCGGAGTGCCACCTCTCAACCAACTGTTCCCCTTTCCCCACCTTCAAGCTCAGTTCCCTTGTCAGTTATGTCGCATCCAGACTCTCACAACTCGGATACTAGGCGCTATGACATAGAAAATGGTGGTTTCAGCCCTAGAAGCCAAAGAGCGAGAGCCCGATCTGTAAGTGCCGGTGCCAAAGCCAAAGTTGCCTTTCAAAGTATCGCAGGTGGTGGACAGCCAAAGCTCGAGGTTGACGCGGGACACGGGAAGGCGTTGAAGCATAGGAAGAGTGGGTTTATGAGGCTGTTTAATGGTGGGCGTGGGCAAGATAAAGAGGAGAGATCACCGCCTCCTCCAGTTCCATCACTGTCGAATGCTTATACGGCTCTCGGCGCTACTCAGAAAGTACCAAGAGTAGCGGCATACCGTAACTTCACTTCAGAGCCTTCCTCATCTCTAGAAGCATCTCCCCCGTCACCAGAACGAACCCCATCACCTGTGAATGTCCCAGTACCTATAAAACCATCCCCGAGCCCCAAACGACCCATCCCGTCCCTGTCAATCAATACACAGCCACGGCGCACTTTTTTCGTGGCTAACGACGATGATTTTCAGATGCGCACAGCACCATCCATGAATGTTCCTCAACCTCCTTGGTTAAACGATCCCTTGCCACAGAGTGCCCCTGCGAATGTTTCCGATTTCCCGGCGCTGAAATTGCGACCGGTTTCGGCGGCCTTCAGTGCTCATTTTGGAGATCACATCGTTCTTCCTAACTCTAGGCCATCATCAGAGACGGACGTGAGCACTCCCGTCTCTCCGACCAGAGTCTTTTCCCCTGTAACACCAGGCTCGGCCAGCCTTTCCGATCGTTCGAGCACCGACCCCAAGCTAACAAACCCCATTTCTGAGGACGAGCCTTCTGGTTTCGATATTTTGCAGGAACAGATACTGAATGCCAAGCTTGCGTGGCAACGACAGATATGGGAGCTCGAGAGCCAGGTCCGTGATCTTAAGGCCGAGGTTGACGACCTGCGGAAGGCAGAAAGCGAAGGCACCTTTTGCGAACGTTGTGGTCGGGGGCAACGTTGTCCCAAGGTCGAGAGCAGCCCGAATCCTCTAGCCGGTGGAGCACAAGATACCAAGATGGGTGTCATGAATCGCCCTAGGGCTCGAACCGGGACTTCTTCACGCTTTGGTAGCGTGCTACCGTAATTTCTGTCTTAAACGCCCTTTTTGATGAGTATTGATACACGTCTGTTCCACTCTATACCAAGTTTTTTACTATGTTACCAGGCCCCTTTCGCAGACCCTAATTTGCGACTACTCTGCGCTAGCCTTGACACTCGTTTCAGATACCACCTAACCCATACTATACACTACTTTCTGGATCTCTCTTTGTATATATACGTGTTATATGTCTGTACACCGATGCGTGAAATCCTGTCTTTGCTACCAAACCATATCCCTTATATCCAGGTCAAAACCCATCAATATTATTTCAAGAAGAACAGTCCTAGTCATACGGAACACTCATTCATCATCAGCTCCAATAAGCCACCCAATACCCTTATTGAACACACGAGTTGCCTGTGCAGAAACATCCTCTCCGTCACCTCTAAAGAGACTGCTCGCACGAGAGCCATCCCTGTCGGAGGCTTGAGATCCGCGACCCACCGAGAAAGGAAAACTGGCCGTGACGCTTCGGAAAGTTCGGCTGGCGAGAGCCGCTGCGTCGGGAGTACTAAGTAAAGGAGGTGAAGGCATATGAAGCTGTTGTAAACGAGCTCGTAGAGAAGATGTAACGTTCCCTGGAGCAAAAGTACGTTCCCGGGAAGCTGAGGCAGCAATACCCTTCTCACTTGTGGATAAGAGTCTCTCTTTCCGAAAGTCCATGTCTTTTTTCGCCAGTCGACTCCACGAAGATAAGATATCATGTAGTTTTTCCGGAGGACAAAGTTCCAAAGCCTGACCCAACAAAGAAAGCTTTTTGTCGACGTCCTCGAATTCGGGCTGCCTACCAAGTTGGAAGCATGCGACCCAACAAACTTCACTAGCCTCAGTCACTAGGACATCGTCGGGTGATGACGTGTTACGAAGGTTGCTGACTCTTTCAACCATTCGCTCACTGATTTCAAATGCACGAGAAAAATCTTCGGCTTGAAGCGCCGTATCTGCCAACATCGCAAGAGTTTTTATTTCAGCAACCACGTCATCCCTGTAACCGAGCTTATGGACCAAGTCGAGGATGACCTCGCTATGCTTGTAGGCGTCATTGTTACTGGAAAGAACGCGGGATATCAAGGAGAGACGGTCGCTTGTAAGACGTATCTCGATCGGAGAGATCGGAATTCCAGGTCGAGAGAAAACGTTGAATGAAGATATGCGGGAGGTCGCCTCAATAAACTCCTTCTCCCGAACTATGCGGTCACTAAGCTGTGGCACATCCAGACTATAGAAATTAGATTAACACTCGAGGGGAGCATGAGAAAGGGAAAGCATTTACCAATCGTAGGCGAGCTTCAGGTCACCAAATTTATAATTTCCCGACTGAGCATTATCGTAGAATTCTCGAGAACATTCTAAACACACGTCCTCAATTTTCGAAACATCCATCGAGAATTCGTGGGACGAAGAACGCAGGATGTCTTTTGCGATATCAAATCCTGTAAAACAATATTAGGGTCCTGTAAGATTCATGCAAGGTATTAGAAGACTTACTGCCAGTGCTCAAGAGACCACTCAGAAATAGCTGCAACACGTCATCTCTCGTAAGAAGCCCAAAAGCACCAGGAAGACCAGTGTCCCCTGTGCCTGTTAATTTCAGCATATCTTCCAAAAGCCATTCCCAGTCCTCTTTAGAGTCAAGCTGGTCATCGGATCCTCCTGCCCTGCGTGCCATTCTGTTAGCCCATGCACGTTGCTCTTTGACGTCATCGTTGCTTTGGAGGAACCAGCGCAGAGGTGCAGGCACACTCCATCGAGAGAGAATTTCGCCAGACTCTAGATGGACGTCTAAGATGTCTAGTGCACGAGACAGCGAGGTCATCGGAAGAGGTTTGAAGAAGACCAAAAGGTCAAAGGCGGTGCACCGGGGGTGATCTGTGGAGGGGGTGACAAACGCACCAAGAGATGAGATGGTGGTGTCCGTTACATCATCGTCGTTGTCCTCGTCCCGAGGTATATCCCAAGCCGGGAGGCATTCAAAGATGCGGCTCATCGTCGACCATTCATCCAAACTATCACTGCCATATAAGCACGCGAGCGCGAGGCGCGCGATGTCTTGATTATCCTTTATCAAGCGCTGGGACATGGGTAAAGTCGGTTTAGAGGCTTCAAAAACCGCCGCCGCAATCTCGAGGGGTGCTGATAAGATGTATTCATAGAGGAGGCGGTTAGGTAATTCTGGATCAGGGGTCCCTCTCCGTTCTGCACGAGATTCGAGGACGAAGAGATACGGAAGGACAAGGCGAGAAATATCTTTCGATATAGATTCCGGTGTGGAATGAGTAAGATATGCCCTCACCACTGCAGATGGCTCCATGGAAGCCCAGTGATGTAGAGTCCAATCATCTTCGACGTCCGATCCCCGAGGGGTGTCGTAGACAAGACGAGAAAGAAGACTCAATTCCTCCCCAATTTCATCGAGATCAGGAATACCTTGGGAGGCGCCGTACTGGATTGTTGCCAACCCAATGTCAATTAACCCAGTCGCGTTTATGATTTTGTCGACGCGAAATTTGTACCATTTCGAGAGGTCATTGGCAGTAAGGAGAGAGCGAGGGAGATAATGGTTGAGAGCTGATTCTGGCCTCCTAGTTAGGGCCAGCGAAGGAATATCCTTTAGTATTGTTTGGACCCAACCCAACTCTGACCAATCGTCCTCCGCCCTCCAAGGTCTTCCAGCGAATTCGAGTTCCGAGTTTGAAGAGATGTCAAATATTGGAAGGATTTCGCGAAAGTTTGTGGGGTGAACGTGCTCGGGCACACTGTCCAATATAGCTAAGCGCAAGGGCCATAGAATATGTCTATGCCGGGTTTGAAGAGTCTGAACGGCCTCAAACCATTGCAAGGAAGCCAGCTGACACGAAATGTGATAGAGATCCTCCACAAGAAACGTAGACAGAGGTATCGGGAACTGTTCTGGTGATTTTGCCTTGACATCCATTGAGGAATTAGTTGTTTCGGCGGCCCAGGGATCATCCTGCCATTCTTCTACTTCGTCCTTTGAATTGTCTTGAAAATTGGGAGGTGGTGCGCCTCTACTGATTTCTACGAACGTGTTAAGCCGATCCAGGCGGTGCAACAGGATAGCGCGCAGATAGCACAATTGTGCATCCTGGGGTGCTGCCTCGAAGTATGCGTGAAGTGTATCAGAAACACTGCCTCCTTCAATCACGTCCTTCAGTGTCGTTACCGGACCATTTTCTGGTACTGGTGTTTGGGTAACATGCAAGGAGCTAACTGCCTCCCGGCTTCTGTCGAGTGCGGCATCTGTTCTCGCTATGCCAAGTTCGAGTAGGGTTTGTTGGACTTCGACAACGTCTACAACTCTGTCGAAAACAGCTGCTACAGCCCAGATATCATCTGAAACCAGGTCGAGAGTGCGTGTAACGTTATCGACAGTGAGCTCGTTGTCACTGAGTGTAGTCCAATACGTGTAGGGATCCGAGGCCATTCCGAATTCCGATTTGTCATTTCCGAAAAGTACTTACTGTATGTACAACCTCAGTATCGGCTCGACCGCCTTTGCAAGTACAGAATAATCGGATTATCCTCAGACTATTCAACATGGTAACAGATGTGTGTTCGAATTGTCATATAACTATCAAGATTCCAGCACGCGCCTGCGCATGAAGTATAGAGGAGTCTTTCTCGTCCGAGCACTTCAGAATCGAGAGCTAGGTAAAATGGATGGGTCCATTATGATCTCCCAAACCATAGAAACAAACCAAAGTCAAGTTCAGAATGTAGAATAGTTGCTAGAAGAGAGTGTCCTGCAATGAATCTCATGAGCCTAAAGCTTAAGACTTGAAGGGGCCAAGGGCTGACCTCGTCGCGCAAGTATTCTCCGACATCACTAATACTTGCGTCAGCAGAAAGAACAGAGTTGTATCAGATAAATACAAAGGCGCACGCTTGATGGAACACGATGATAGCAGTCGGATCTAGTTTCCGCGTGTCAACAGTTGAACGAGCTGTTACGCCAAAACCCTTCAGAAGAAAATTGAAGTTCAAGACAGAATTGGTGGAAAGTAGAAGGAACTCACTAAAGGTATATCCTTCATGGAGAAAACGACAACTCCTTGATGTTCTGGCGTATCCTCTGTTATTCTGCCAAGGTGTGCCTTCACGACATGATTTCCATAGAGGAACGGCATTTCGCCATTAGGCTTTATCCACACCTGCATCGCGTATAATCAAATCATATTGAACAATATAATTGCAGACTTACCTTATATTTTGCATACTGTGCAATGTAGTCCAAAGCCGTAATGTGTAACTTGAATTTGCCACTTTTACTAAACTTTCCAAAACATGTACCAAGGGTAACAAGGTTCGGCCGTGCGACTGAAATGCCTAGACGCATGGATGATTCGGATACATAATAAACACGGTCTTTGTGAAGTCGAAAGCAGTACGGTTCATCTTGTCTGTCAATCAAGTGAATCAGATTCTTTCCCTGGCGAGAGTGTTAGAAGTGAATGAGTACAAAGACAATTACGTACTATGTAGTTAGCAAGTTTTGTGAAAACCGCTTTGGACTCATCCTCAGTGAGAGGTCGCATGGTATGTATGCGCAGCAGGTTAGTGGCCACTGAAAATTTGGATCGCGCGCGTTACGTAATTCGCAAGTCGCTTCAGGGGCGCATGTTCAACCTTCTATATGTCTGCCCCGTCATTTTCATCGTTTCCTCCCTCGTTTTCGTCATTTCCAGACATTGAGGCTGGTCCCAGCACAGCTCAATTGACCAAAAAGAGCTCTGGAGACAAGGATAAGCGCGAAAGGAGGAAGGAGAAATCGAAAGACAAGAAACGAGACCGTGGTTCTACCACACACACCTCAGACCATCACAACTTGGAAAGCAGTCACTATTTCGAGCACTATCCCTCGCCTGCTGCAAAGGAGGCATCACGATTATACTTCTCAGATAGGAAGGGAGACCCTTATAACATTCAGTATGGGGGGCTACATGCGGGAGACATACCCAAGTACCGCATCATCGATCGTAAGGTCCCTCATGAGCTCTCTGAAGACTTCTAATGATAGTAAAGGAGGCAGACATATTCTAGGCTTATCCCCTTCATGGACAGTAACGCATCGCAGCGGTAAAGGTATCGAGGTTGGCCCAACAGACCGACGAAAAGTAGGTTCTCGTTTCGTCCCCATATTACGCACCTTATGCCTGAAAATCTTTGTATAGATGCGAAGTCTGACCGATTCCAGTGCTAGAGCTCTACTGCTCGCTCCTCCAACCCGAAGGGTATTCCAGTCTGGAGACACCTATAAGCATCCTGAGGTCGATGGATTTCTGCGTCTTCCATCTAGTCGCCCGCAGGGCATCAATTCAGAGTCTTATCGTTCTATTACAGCGTCGAAAGATGATGTTGACTCGGACACTGACGCCTCTGATGCATCCGACCAAGTTTCCGATGGTGAAAGCTCTTCTAACGAGATAATTCTGACATCGTATCAGGAGAAGCTGAAACAGCTCGAGGAGGCAATTGCGGACAAACCAGAGTCCGCGGATAATTGGCTTCAACTTCTATCACACACCCTTTCGACAATCCCACTATCGTCCAAGAATGCGACTAGAGCGCGTTCTGAGATTACCGTTTCGATTCTCGCTCGTGCTTTCGCCGCCGACACACGAAATGAATTTTCCAAGATCCTTCGTATTCAGTACTTGCGGGCAGGAGAAGAAGTATGGCACGAGAGCAAAGTTCGAGCGGAGTGGGAAGGGGCTTTAAAAATCGGTGGAGTGGAGATTTGGATGGAGTGGTTGGAATGGAGGATCAGGCAGGCTGCGAATGGCGTTGATGGGATTGTCGAGGATGCCATTCGAATATCCGGCGTTCTGGGTCAAAGCGAACACGACGAGCTGGCGAGAGTCCGAGTCTTCTGGCGTGTAGCGGTAGTATTTCAATGTGCTGGTTGGTGCAATGCAATTTATCTCTCACAACCAACTCATCGATATATACACAGGATATGTGGAACGTGCGACAGCATTATTTCAGGCTCAGGCGGAATTGTAAGGATGACTGAACTCCTAATCAACTCATGCCTCTAACTCGACCTTAAAATACAAGGTTGTTCGAGATTCCACAAGTACTTCATGGTCTCCCTCACGAAAAACAGCTTGAGCATCTCGAGACCTTTTGGGAGTCTGAGGTACCTCGAATTGGTGAGGTCGGGTCTCGTGGCTGGTCAGCTTGGGTCTCTGAGCACAGTGAGGATTTTCCTTCCGAAAAGCAGGATACGATCCAGGTCATTGATCTTGACCCATACCGACAATGGGCCTCACGTGAATCTCGAATGGACGAGTTTGATTTTCTACCTTTACGTTCTTCTGATGACACAAATGACCCATACTCGACGATACTGTTTTCTGATATCCGACCGCTCTTGATGCCTCTGGGATCTGCCGTGGCGAAAAACGCTTTTCGACGAGTATGGCTCTCTTTTGCTGGTCTCCACATTCCTGGATTTTCATCGACATTGTCTACGTCAAACGAGATCAACTGGGACGATCGATGGAACCTAGGACATCTGACACGACGTCCTTATGTTGATGCATTGTTCCCTTCAACAACAGCCCAGAGCCACTTTGCGAGCGAATCCACTGCTGGAGTAATTGTCGGTCGGGAGAAGCAATATGCGGACCCGCGTGGTCCCATCAAGTGCTGGGGATCTGGGGTGTTTGGACCGTTGGATGTCATCAGGATGTCTGAGAAAGGGAAGTTGAAAGCTGCGATGTGGGGAAACGAAGATGTCCAAGGACTTGACCACGAATTTATCAGACGTCTCCTTGCTCAATTACGGCTCGGGACTAATGATGCAGATTGGGATATTTTGACATTGGCGTTTGAGGCAGCGATTAATGTTAAAACGTAAGTCGGCCTGATTTTTGCACGCATGATGGGCAAACCTCACCATTTTGTTAGTGCCTTAAAGCATTCTCGCTTTCTCTTGTCCCAGAATGAATCTCTGATTCACTGGGCAGCCCATGCACAATTGGAGATGATACGGGGTAGAGTAGATGACGCTAGGAAGATATACCAGACGGTCTTAAGAGCTTCGAGCACCGCCTCCTTACAAGCAAGGAGCAGTCTCTGGTGGGATTGGGCTCACATGGAATGGATGAACGGGAATTCGGGACAGGCTCTTGAAACTGTGCTACGTTCTGCAGGCGTAGAAGGACATGGCGGGGTTGCGGTGCTGCGGTGTAAGCGTAGTTTGGACGATGCTATCAGAGGCGAAGAAAACTGGAAGGATAGGGAGGGATGGATCAAGCTTCGTGCCCTACTGGAAATCCTGGCCGGGAGGAATGTTACTTCTGCGCTTCAGGTCTTTGATGATCACTTAGATGGACAATGCAGAAGGGGACCTTGTCGGGAGAGTCTGTTAGTTGCATGCTTGCTGACTGTTTACCAGTACGGAGTGATTTTGAAGAACTCGATGGCTCCTTCTGTGCTACAACAACGCGTGGAAAGGGCTATGGAAGAGTATCCGAGCAACTCGGTTGTATTAGGGCTGTTTTTGGAAGGAGAACGCGGCCAAGGGGTATGGGGACGCGTGAGGGGAATACTGGGTGAGAGTGGCACCAAGGTAAAAGATGTAGCACGGAGGGTGGAGGAAGTGTGGATCGCAGGATGGGAAAAGGGTCGGTGGAGCGCAGAGGTTGAACGTACGCGTAGTGGGTTGGCTGGTGCAGTCGACAGTGAAAGGTATAAAGAATGCGTTTATTGTATTGCTATGGTGACTAACTTTGACGACTTAGAACAAGAGCAAGCCACATACTCTGGCGTATCTACATAGAGCTCGAGATACGGACTGGTGAGCTTCAACACGCCAAGAAACTACTGTTCCGGGCAATCGGAGAGTGCCCGCTAGTGAAGGGTAAGCGAAGAATGCCGGATAGCGGGGTGGGAGCTGATTCTATTCGGATGCAGATCTGTATCTCCTGGCGTTTGGACCGCTACGGAGTGTGTTCAGCGGAAAAGAGCTGAGGGGGATTGCGGACACGATGGCAGAGCGGGGGCTGCGGTTGCGGACGGGGCTGGACGAGGAGCTGGCGGGATGGAAGGGAGAGGTGGAGGGGACAGACTCGGAGAGTGGGACAGACTCGGATGAAATTGTGGACAATGCGCGCGAACTAAGGCGCTTGATGCCGTACTAGTGTGATGTGACTGTGACGTGACCTCAATGAACACGAGTGTATTGTCGTTGTCGATATTGTTCTTGCCGTCTGCTGTCTTTTTTCTCTGAGCGTTTCCTTCGAATCCGTCCCTTTTCTTTCTTTTCTTTTCTTCCTTCCTCATGGCCACCGTCCCCGCCCTCGCTCTCGTCGTCCCCCGCGAGGAATGGCCCGACGCCGATTTCGACCTCCCTGAGGGAGCTGCAATCCACGCACAATCCGACAAGGACGCTGACGACGAGGACTGGGATATTGAGCTCAATCTGAGTCCCCGTAAATTTCATCCTGCTTCTCCGCCCTCCGCCACAGCCAACTCTCCTTCTCAATTATTCTCAATTCGCCCTCCTGCTTCATTATCTGACATCGATGATGACGACGACGAGGGCGCGTCTACCATCAAGGCTACCGCCCTGCCCATATCAATCTCTCGCAAATCGCCCCAGCCGCACGTTGACGAAGACTTCGAAGACGCCTTTGCCTTACCTTCCGATCTCACACAGCTTTCTCTCGCCCCTTTGTCTCTTAGCCATCGCTCGTCCAAGAATTCCCTCGAATGGGGCGACAAAGACCAAACTTCGTCGTCACAATCCTCTGACGCATATTCCTCTCTTGGTTTCGCGGATGCATCGCCTTCTTCCAACTCCACCTCTTCCGCTTCCCTATCTGCCTCAGAAACCGACCAAGAAGAAGAGCAAGACGAACTCGAGGGTCTAGTTCTCCCTTCTTCTCTTTTCGAATCGGGCCACAGTGCTCGTCAATTGACCAAGATTCTCGAGGTGAAAAAGAAGGCACAAATAACCAGCACACGGTTTCAAGTGGCAGCTCCAGATCCCGAAGACGACTTCGAAAGTGGCCTCGTATTTGACGACGATGCCGATCTTAACCCTAAACGTCTGCTTCTTAAATCTCAACTACCCCATCGGTCCTTCCAGCGAAGTCACACCGTCCCACAACAAAGACCATCCACCCTCCGTCCACCTTCTCGGCTTCATCGAGCAAAATCTCCTCTGAATCCGCCGCCATCTTCTGCTCGCCAACTGCAGAAGATCCGATTATCGCCTTCACCGCCCCTTCATGCCCAAACTCGTTCGCAAACATTCCAAGCTTTGTCATCTGCTACGCCTTCACACTCTCCATCAACGTCATTCCTTTCTCCCAAACCTGGAAGTCTTCGTGGGCAAAAGTCCTACTCCGGTTTGAAACCCCCAACTCCTCCTGCGAGCATGCGTGGTCTTACCCGCAAAGCTTCGCTGTCTTCACTCTTTGAATCCAGTCACGCCCATGCATTAGGCTCTGGGTCAGCTGTAGTGACGGGAACCTCCAAGGCACGTTATGAGGAACCCACTATTGCGTCACGCGCCAAATCACACAAGTATTCTACTAGTCGAGTACAAGATTTCAAGATTCCTCCTACGCGGCCATCAACTCCCTCATCTAATCCTGCTGCTCTCCGTCTAACTATGCCGAGCCAATCACGCTTAAAAGCCCGGCCTTCTCTATCTGGTGTTTTTGGAGCAATTACCACGCAAGGCACATTACCAGCTCCTCGCCCGACGTCCCCTCTTCAACCACACCCTCCATCTACATCGTCAAAGCGTGTCCCAAGCACCTCTCAACCTGTGGCCCCGAAGCTTCTCCGCCGACCTAAACGTCAACGGCTCTTTGGTGACGGCACTGAACTCGATGCCTTCGAGGACCTTCCTACTGATCGTGACAAAGAAGTTAAATTCCGTGTACAACCAAAAGGGCGTGGAAATCGTGTCCCAGGTACTACCTATTCATCTCAGCCTGTCGAGAAGGGAACTGTAAAAAGGAAGAATCGTCGGGAAGGTTCAAGCGGTAGTACTGGTAAGAGATTTAGACGACTTGGTTGAATCTAGCTAATAAAATATTAGAACAAGTTTCTCCAACTGCCCTCACCCCTGCAACCAACACACTGAAGCGTACAACTCGCATAGAGTTTCCTCCAAAAACCAACGACTCAAAACCATCTAGTCCCAAGGCAAAGAAGAAGGCTGCAACAACCCCTTCACCACAAACACGAAGAAAGCCTACTCTAATACGAAATCTAGGTGGCACTCATGGCTCAAAAGGTTTGCTACCCTTCTGATTGTGTCTCCCTTTATATACTTACGATCTTGCTACAGTTGTTGGAGACATGAGATGGAACCCAGCAACTCTTCGGTGGGAAGGAAACGATCATGTTCTGCGAGACTTTGACGCTACTGTTGGCACATCTACCCGCCCTGCTCTTATCACCCACATCACAGGCTCATCAATTGGTTCTCCTGCGGGTTCCTTCGCCTCTGGCGCGCGCATAGTAGGAAACATGATTTTTGATCCAGCACGTATGTGTTGGATCTCAACATTACCGCCAGACGAAGAAGAACCTGATGTGTTTGCCAACCTCGCGGACGACGAGGAAGATAATGTCTGGCAAACTAAAGGGGGTACCATACGTGCCAGTGGACAGCAACTCAGTGGATCGGACACCAATGCAAACACTAGCTCCGCAGCCTCAAGTGGTGATTCAAGTACATCGTCCACGCAAGCTGAAGCTCCCAGCCCGGCTCGTAGCCACACACGAACAATATCTGAATCAGACAGCGAGCGCGGTTCAAGAGCATCGATGGTCTTTGACATTGATGAGACGTTCATGGAAACTTGTAGAGCAGCCGAAGAACGGCATCGCGTGGAGATGAAAGGCTGGAGATCAGCGCTGACACCACAAGATGTCTTCTCCAACCCAGATCGCTCCTACCTGTATGAAATCAGGGCACTTGCAACACGCAAGTACTAGCTGATCGTCTCACCCCCCTCACTATACCTCTCACTCTTACACTACGCTCATTATTAGTTCCTGGTGTCACATGGACCGCACGGCTCCTGACTTCAAGTCCTATTGATCGATCGACTACTTTTTATGATTCGTCGCTCCACTTTCTTTACAATGTTCATAACTCTGAGATGCCTTTTCCGCTGTTGTTTTCTTTTCGAATTTCAAATGCATGTCACAATACGTCACAATACAGTATGTATCAATTGATCAGAATGATTTGAAATGATCTCAGTAAAGGGTTCGATGTAAAGTATAAATGATGCATTGGCTCGGTTTGAGATCAACTTCTCCTTATCATGCAATCCCTACGTTCTTCTGCACCGATCCCTAGAATACATGCCGGAGGTGGACGAATTTCGCTTATATCTCGTGGATCTAGTGCTGTATTTTCTGAATTGGCATCTGCCTATCCACTCAAATTGATGGCCCCCCGAATCACGCGGGATGGCGTGGCTGTTGTGTACCTTCTTACGTACGGTGGTGGCCTTGTCGGAGGAGACGAAGTCCAACTATCTGTCAAGGTTGATTCACGGACAGTACTCGTCATGCTTTCGCAGGTCTGTCCATTGTATTAATAAAACCCGTTGACCGATACCACTTATGACATTTCAGGGGTCTACTAAAGTCTTCAAGGTCCGTCCCGGGCAACGTCTTGCATCCACCCGGCCAAGCCCAAGATCTCCCGCTACAGAGATGAACCAACCAATAGCAAGGACAACGATGCAGAATATCTCTTTTACCATTGCTGCAGGAGGGACCCTCTTCCTACTGCCAGACCCTGTGACCTGTTTCCGATCTGCATCGTACCATCAAACTCAAACCTTCAAGCTGGCTCATGGCGCGTCCATCGTGGTCCTTGATTGGTTTACTTCGGGTCGCATGTCAATTGGAGAGCAATGGGCCTTTTCTCGATATTACAGCGCCAATGAAGTATGGGCTGAGGGGAAAAGAGTTGCCAAAGATGTGATGCTCCTTGATGAGGAACAGGTCGATTCAATCCACGCCTCGGATGTTCCTTGCCGCACCATAGGTGACAGGCTGGCACCTTACTCCTGTTACGCTATAGTGATCCTTTACGGGCCACTGGTTGAAAGGACTATCCAACATCTTACTGCCTTGTACGACCAGATCTCAGTCTTCAAAACTAAGGCCCCCGGAGATATGCTATGGTCCCTCAGTGCCACGACTTCCGATTCAGGCGTAATTGTCAGAGTAGCTGGGAAAGAAACAGAAATAGTGAAGAGATGGTTAAGTCAATCTTTGCAGGGTCTTCAAGATGCAATAGGACGAGAAGTGTATCAAAAAGCTTTTCAATGAACTTCGTTGTCGCCGACCATAAATCAAGCCTTTATCAACGATCCAGTCTTGGTAATCTTTGCAGAGACAAGATATAAGATGTGCGCAAGTTTACTCTTGACTCGGGCTTGCGTTTGCGGTCAATCAAGTAATCAATACAATCTGCGGGCTGTGCCTTCAGAACTTCCTTCTTTCGTAATCTGCCCCCAAATGAATTGTTTTACAGTTCGGCACTGCGCCGAATCTCCGCGAATACCAATCTGATGGGTAGGTCTTTCAGCCCCAAGTCTAGCCAGGTTCAGCCCCTGACACGTTTCTCGAATTTACCTTGTATCATGTGTCTGATTTCTTCAACTAAGTATTTCGCTTCGCCCTTTAAGGTTTACTTATTATATAGATCATGTTGTGTTGCGCCTCCTTCCAGTCACGTCAATTTGATTCCGCCGCACAGACCCACGTGTTTCTCGGCGTCTATTCCAATTACGGAAGGTGACACAAGAGAATTTTTTGTCACAACTCTCTCACCCAGAGCTATAAGTATACCCCGGGATGGAATCAGAGTTTATTCTGCAGATTTCCCTCCATTCTTCCTACTTTCATGGAAGAGAAGACCCCGGAAAGAAGCTTTATGCCGGATCAAGTTTATCGCCCAGAGATAGACACCTCAAGTGTTGACGAGCGACGACTTCTGAGGAAAATTGATCTACGCGTCATACCGTGGTTAACTTTCCTATACTTGTTGAACTTTATGGACAGGGGTAGCATTGGTAACGCGACCGTTAGTCATGTATTCGCAATATTTGACGCGTTATAACTAACTTTCTGTTGTTGTTAGTTGTACGGTCTTAGTAGCGATATACATATCAACCAAGACCAGTATCTAATAGCTCTGACGGTATTCTTCTTCCCGTATGCATTATTCGAGGCGAGTATTCCTGTGGACAATTTGAGATGACTTCTGGATCTTTGCATCTTATATCAGCCAGCGAGCAATGTTTTTCTTCGTAAACTTCGGCCCTCTGTATGGCTTTCAATCGTGATCTTTCTTTGGGGAACTGTTATGGTGTGTCGCTCCTTGAGCACCAGTACTCCTGCCTCATCCAACCTGTTAAGACTTTGCACGGTATCATACACAACTATGGTGGCCTCGTGAGTAAGTAGTGCTCGCCTTTTTGCTTCCATCCACTGATATCGACACAATCATAGCTGTACGTGTCCTACTTGGGTTTTTCGAAGCCGGCATGTACCCAGGAATTGTCTACTATATCTCGAGGTATACAGCTTGATTCTGTGGAAAATATTTCTTTCTTTCTAAATGTGCTACCCTCCAGCTGGTATAAGCGTTCGGAGATGGGCATTCGTATTGCGGTATTCTTTTCGTCTGCAACAATTGCAGGAGCCTTCAGTGCGTAGTATCATGATTGGCCGCTCTCTATAGTTCTTATCTTCGTAGGTGGGCTCTTGGCTGCGGCCATCAAAAACATGGATGGAATTGGCAACAGACCTGGTATGTCACGGTTATGGTGTCTTTTAATAGGGGTTAACACTAGTTTTATCTAGGTTGGGCTTGGATTTTTATCATAGAAGGACTTGTTACCATAGTCGCGGCCCCGTTCTCGTACTGGGTCATTCAAGACTTTCCTGATACAGCGAAATTTCTGACAGAAGAGGAACGTATGTCAACTAACTTCTCATATCACCCACCAGGTCCCATATATTTGTGCAGGCGTCCTTGTCATCCGCCGCCTCCAAGAGGACATGCAATTTAGTGCCCGGGGTGAACATTTTAAAATGTCATATGTGTATCAGAGTTTGAGTGATTGGAAGACCTGGGTCGCCAGTGAGTTCTATCATTGTAATTGCTGTCATTCACTGCTGACATAGTAATCATAGTGGGGATCTACATGGGCTTGTATGTAGCAAAATTACGGTCAACTGCTATCTTCTCTGATGCGATTCCCATGGAGTGACGGTCCTCTTTACGCCTTCTCCCTGTTCACGCCTGCGATCATAAACGAAGTAAGTTCAAATATGTATTACAGCAGGCTTTCTTCTCATCTCTTGCCAACCTTGCAGCTAGGTTCATCCATATCAAGAATTTATCTGTTCGGAACCGCTAAATGCTTGTTAGGTTTCAAGGCAACCCAAGCCAACCTCCTATCTGTCCCGGTATATGTATGGGGCTGCTTTTTGACTTGTATCATTGGGTTTTTAGGAGATCGGCTTGGGCGTCGCTATTACATCAACCTGTGCGTAGTACTAATTCTGATACCCTAACGGAACCCGTTAACATTCATTATTGCTCTCTTTTCGTCCAGCGTCCTTTTTGGCGTCGGTGAGTTGTATATCCGAAGTTTTCTGTCCGTCTTAGAAATGTTCCCTCCGCTCAGGACTGGTTGCATACATTATCTTGATTGCTTCCTCAAATCCCGCGTTGTCTTACTTCGCTGTGTATTTGGCTGTCTCGTATGTCGATCTAAGTTTTCGCTTCAATGGTCAGACTAATCAATATATACATAGTGCGATCTTTCCTATTATTCGTATGTACAGTATACTTGAATCTGTTCAATCTCATTGATACCCTTTTTGATACAGCGAATTCGGTGTAAGGCGCCATCGCTCGTTCACTATCTTTACTTGAACCCGTTGATTTTTCTAGGGCATGGGTTGCAAGTAATGTCGAGGGAACTTACAAGCGTAGTGTTACATTGGGTATGGCCATTGGCTTTGGAAACCTCCATGGGGCTGTAACGGCCAATATTGTGGGTACATCCTAGTCACCTTGTGCGCTCGATACTCAAGATTTGTACAGTATCGTGCCACAACCAAGTATCGTCTAGGACATGGTATTGTCTTAGCGTATATTGCGATTGGTTTTGTCTGTACCATTATCTTTGGTACATTCTTGCAACGCGAAAATGCTTGCCGTGATCGGGGGCAGCGGGATGAAGTTATTGAGGGGATTGACAACAAACGCGCCAATATAAAGAACGGGAGGTATGAGAATGTGCAAGCAGCGCAAATAGATAAAGGAGATCGATGGAGTGGCTTCCGATATACAATATAATATATAAACGCCCAGAGCAGGATCATGTGTGATTGTTCACCAGTTTAGGATCGAGGACTATGTATTATACCTAGATATTATTAGATACAGACGAAGTAGGAATAAGATTGCATTAGAGCATTAATCTATCCTGCACCCTCGTTATCGCCGTCGCTGGTGACGGAAGGGGGTCATCTACTTCTGGCCCTTGTGGCGGCGTCTCTGGTACGGGAGGATCGACCGCTCTCTTGCGATGATTCTCATCAAGCCACTTGTCCATATCATCCGACCTTCCCACGAAAGGCCGTTTCCCCAACAGCTCAATCATATCCTCGCTACAGCAAATGAATGAGAGGCGAAGATAGTGAATGATACGCAGAAAAAGACGAACCGAGTTATGACCTCCCTCTCAAGAAGCAAGCTGGCAACTTTGATCACATCCTCCCGATGTTCTGTCAATAACTTCCTCGTTCGCTCATACGCATCCCTATGTATTGGTGTGAGCATTGATGTAAGCAAGTCGATGGGAAGAGAAGATACAAACGTAATCATCTTGCGTACTTCCGCATCCAACATTTCCGCGGTTCGTTCACTGAAAGGCTTTGTCCAGTTCTCCTTCGAACCCTTCTCGCCACCATAGCTGACGGGTCCAATAGCCTCATTCATACCGTAGTTGGCACAGGCCTCAAACGCCATACGAGTAATCTTTTGTAGGTCATCCTGAGCACCAGTAGTGATGTTTCCTGGCCCGAAGAAAATTTCTTCGGATACCCTACCGCCCAACGTCATGCATATCCGATCAAGCATCTGAGGAGTCGAGAGCAGATACCGATCAGGTGGAAGATACTTGAAACCAGTTAATTTTAGGGTGAACCAATGGTAAAATTATTGTTACCTGTGCATAGCCCAATGCGCCTGTTCCTCTCGGAATGATGCTGACCTTGAGCAAGGGATCAGCATACTCCAAGAACCATCCGCAAACAGCGTGACCAGCTTCGTGGTACGCCACTGTCTTCTTTTCCTCAGGGCTAAGAACCCGACTCTTCCTCTCAAGACCAACGATCACACGTTCGATAGCAGTGTCAAAGTCAACGGAGTTGATGACTTCAGCGGCCTTGCGAGCAGCGTGTAGAGCAGCTTCATTACATACATTAGCAATGTCCGCACCGGAAAAACCAGGTGTGAGCACAGCCAATTTCTGTGCGAAGCTCTCAATGTCCTTCGTAATGTCCTCAGCAAGGCGCAGAGGACCAAGATGGACTTTGTAGATGCCTTTACGACCAGCAACGTCCGGAAGGTCAATTGCGATGTGTCGATCGAAGCGGCCAGGTCGCATGAGTGCGGGATCGAGAACATCCGGTCGATTCGTCCCTGCTAACACCACGATGTGTTCGTTTGTACCGAAACCGTCCATCTCTACCAGCAGCTGATTGAGTGTGGATTCACGCTCATCATTTCCACCGAAGTTTCCTCCCTTTGAGCGAGACTTTCCAATAGCGTCGATTTCATCAACAAAAATGATGCAAGGAGCATGCTTTTTCGCTGATGCAAAAAGGTCGCGCACTCTGGAAGAACCAACACCAACGAACATTTCAACAAACTCTGACCCAGAGACAGACAGAAAAGGAACAGAGGCTTCGCCTGCAGTTGCCTTCGCGATGAGAGTTTTACCAGTACCTGGAGGCCCCGAAAGGATGGCACCTCGTGGTATCTTAGCACCCAATCGCTCGTACTTCGCTGGCTCCTTGAGGAATTTGACGAACTCCATAATTTCCTCCTTCGCTTCATCCATTCCTGCAACGTCTTTGAACTTTGTCTTGACCTCCGTGTCTTTGTTGAACAGCTTGGCGCGACTCTTGCCGATACTGAAAATACCTCCACCTGCACTACCAGAACTACGCCTGGACATCCAGTAAAGGAACCCTACCAAAAGAATTGTAGGGGCGAAATTCAGTACTGCACTAAAAGCAGAGATCTCGTCCTGGTAGGCGACGGGGATACGTTCGTGGCTGGGAATGCTAAGCTCTGTCTGAGCCTCGTCCAGCTTGCGTTCGAATGCATCAACACTGCCGATCGAGAAATAGAACTCGCCGGTGTGGACAGCGGGATATATCGCATTTGTTGCGTTAGCGTGGAGCTTAACCCGGACTTTGTGACCATTGACGACGGTGAGTTTGTCGACAAGACCCTTGTCCAAAAACGCTGTGCGGAATTCCTGCCAAGTAATCTCGCGAGAACTTGTCCCAGATGCATTGGTGTATGCAAGATAGGTGATAGCAGACACTGCTATCCATCCTAGTTGATTATTTGTGAAGTTGTTGCCAGAAGGAGGCGGTCCGTTGTGTGATTTGCCTTTGTCTGAATTCGCTTCGGATTGGCGAGATGAACTCTCCTTGTGCTGCGATGATTGGTTCTGATACTGCTGGAAAAAGCCTTCCAATGCCTTTGGTATGTCCGGCTTCTGCGGAGGGGGTTTGGAGGGTGAAGAATCCTGTCCGGACTGCTCTGCAGGCTGATTGTTGTCATTTGGTGGTGCCTTGACGACAGAGTCATCTGCAGCTTTTCCCTGTTCCTTCTCTACCTCCTTTGTGTGGCCATCTGTCTGAGGGGTTGGGTTGGGTTTCGACGGCTCGCTGGTGGGTTTCGTTGGATTGGAGGGTGCAGCGTAGTAGCGGATAGGATGAAGAGGGAATCTACGGGATATACGAGAGGCAGCACGGAGGGAACGAGGGAGCATCGAAAGGAGAAGGAAGAAACGGAAGAGTATGTCCGAAAATTATCAGCAGACACGCCGTCACGTCAATTGATTACCTAAACAGTATTACACTAGATCCATAATCCAGTTAAATAATGACGCGTTCACCTCCACATGGTGAGAGATCATCAGCCAATGCCCAGCGTTGAACTCCCGTATAGATGCCTCGGGACAATTGTGATGTGTCACCGCTATCCCCAGCACTGAACGCGAAATATAATCATGCTGTGCCGCAGCGAAAAATACGGGTTCCTTGATGGGATACCTGTCCAGTGGTATTTCTGTACTTCTCGTTTAGCATCGACAGTTGATAGATTAACGGTTATTCATCTTGACCTTTATCGTCAGCGGCATTGATACCTGACACGATGGCCTGCCCATTCAACGTGTAACGGGATGTATTATTGAGCAGATCGCGACAACATTGGGCGATAATTGTCGACAAACCTTGAACCAGCACAAGGACGATTCAAACCCATCTTTGAAAGACAACAACCACTCATCCTGATGCTATAAAATGTACAACCTGTTAGTCCAACTCAAGGTTTTCCGAGATGAGTTACCATGGGCGTGAGGTATGACGGCAAGGGAGTCTTTTTGTCTCCCTCCAGCCATGCCCTAAGTGCTCCAAGTGGTGCTACATTGGTGACCCACATCTTGGGATCGAGTGGAAACATTGCACTGTATAGTGAATGTATCTGGAGACCAAGATCGTTAGAAGTGGAGGTTTCTGCTATGCACAGCACAAACTTGCATGATCCACAAGAATCTTTTCAGAACCCTCTTCAGCAAAGAATAGGATATGGCCACACAGCTCGTATCCGCACATTCTTTTAGTCTGAAAAGAATTGAGTAAAATGTCAGGTGCTAGAGAAAAGTGTCAATTTACTGCGACAGCTGTATCTTTAATCTTCTGTTTTGGTCTCGGTGCGGAGTATGGGACAGCGAGAAAGGCATAACCCCGGAACCGTTTATTGTGTAGATTAGCGAGTCGCGAGGCAATCTTTGAACCTCTGAAGAGCGAATCAAGTAGTTTCATCAGTTGGAGACTAAGTCTGACATTTTTGACTGCGACGAACATGCCATGGCCAATCACAACTGCTACATCTATCGCCTCGGCGTTCAAAATATCGATAATATCCTGACAGATTAGAGTGGGCTTGTACACCTCGGGATCTGTAGGCTTGGATGAACCACCAAAACCAAGCAAGTCTGGTACGATGAGACGAAAGCCATGATGTTTCCCAAAGTAGGAAACTTGCTCTTTCCAAACGCCAGACGTCGTAGGGAAGCCGTGCAAGAACAGAAGGGGAGGCAAGGTAGAATCCTTAGCTGCTAAGTGAAAATAACTGTAGTAAAAGCCACGGGAGGTTCTAAGCGTTTTGTATAGTGCGTGGTCCATTAATACATGCGAGTAATCCAGAGAAGGTACACATATAAGTGATAATCATTTTCATTTTGCGGGTGATTATTAATAGAAGGTATGAGTGGTACGCGTGAGGGGTTAATGACGTTTTCACCTTGAACGTACTTTTAACTTGTGAAGTTATCATCGTTGTGACGCTTCTGTGCTTCTCAAAAAGTCTACCTACCTGTTCCGATGCTTTGACTAGCACATACCGATTATTAAGTAACCTCTTCTACAATCCTCCTTTCATTTTGAAGCAAAGAAGTCGTCAGTTATAAGAATTCGTTCTTTTACTATGTACGAGTTCATATTTCATTTGGTGCGAGATCATCCTCCTCTTCAACTTCAAATCCACAACAATATTGATCTCTATCCAGCAACACGAAACCCTTCCCATCTGGTGCCCATTTGACGTCCCTTGCATCAAAATTCTCTGAAACGATAGGGTGAATGGCAAGAACATCGAATTGTAAGCAGATTAACCACTTACTGGCTGGCACACCAATGCATTCTGCCATCTCTTCTTCTTCCCCTCCCTCGCCTACCCACTCGTTGCTCCATGTATAGACACTAGCACTTCCGCAACAAAGAACTAGGTTGCCTTTACGGACAGGATTCCACCGTACATGCTGGATGGGTTGAGCGTGAAGAAGCACAGAGCGTAATCTTGGGCTAAAACTCTGTGAAGATGTTGGAAAATCAAAGATATGAACCGCTGTTGGCATATTTTCTATCTCAGGATCAGCAGGGTGCAATCAGAAAGAAAGAAAGTGTTTAACCGAATCGGACGCAAAGTAAATTGCCGTTGACATTCCACTCCATTTGTACTGTCCCGTTTTTTGGATTTGGTTTGGTGACATCGGCTCTTGAGATCGGGATTGTGTATGGTCCTCGAAGCCGTTCATCTGTTTCATACCCTTCAGTAGGTGTAGCATCAGAAAGGTAGATCATACTACATGAAAGAAATCCTCGGCCTTTGGTGGCCTCAAGCCATTTTGAAGGCTCTCGCCAAACTATCTAGGGTGGAGTCAATACTAGTGAGATCAGAAGTCGAGATGAAGAAGCATACTATGCCATTTGGCACTCTACTTGACGATTCGAAAGTGAAAGTTGGTGACCAAGAAAGGTTGTCCAATATATGAACCTACTATAGTCAGAAATGATTGGATGGATACAGAGAGGACATCATTAGACGCACTTTGTCATCCCATCCGCCGACAGCGAGAAACATGCCATTTGGATGCCATGCAGTGCATCGGATCCCAAGACCAGGATCACGATCAGGAGAGAATGTGGCAATAGTATTTCCGGCAAGATTCAAGACGTAAAGTTTATACTGGATTGAAACCTTAGCATCTGACCAAAATTGGCTGATAACCTTCAAACCTCTAAAGAGCCTTCCCACACTGCTAAATGGTTACCTGTTGGTGAAAGGGATAAAGACGATAGTGAGACTGTGGGAAGCGGGAAGTGCTGCATTGTCTCATCACATTGCACCGACGAACCTTTCAATCTTCACTCACCCTAATCAGCTTATAAGAATCATGAACGTCATAGATTCCAAGTGTTTCTTTGGACTTATGACGTTCTGCCAGGACAAAGTATCGTCCATCCGCGCGAAATGCATAGCCTGAAGTTGTTCAATGTTGATACTAGTGTATTGAACACGATAGAATACCTTTGTCGGGATACACAGGGAACTGAATATAAGTAGCAGCTCCTGTGACCAGCGACCATATGGTGACACGTAACTAGGAAGACGAAGGTCACGGTTGTGGAAGGCAGAAAGGCAAAAATATACTGACACCCCACTCAGAGAAACACAGGATCGTCCGTCCATCGGGAGCCCATTCAGCCTTTACCAGACCTAACAAGTTGCGTCAGAGCATTGAGATTGAATAGCATAAGCATGTAGCGAGTACCTTCCGCTCCGCAATCTATCCGACCTGACCAGTCTTCGTCCTGCAACTTTTTGAGATGAACGACTCCATGCTTAGCGCAAGCAGCAAGAATAAACTCAGAATCACAGGACCATCCCAAGTGAGAAATCCATGCCTCCTGGGCGGGAGCCGAATTTGGTATTGAGCTCGTCGGCTTTGTTTTGAGGGTTGTGAGAGACGCATGGGTAGGTGACTGCGACGCGTCGAGTAGCCAGGTGCGCGTGATTTGAAGGGTGTCTGTGCGTCTGACAATGAGCCTATCCTCAATGGCGGTGAGAATGAACTGGGCTCCGGGACTGAAAGCAACGAGAGAGAACGACTGTTTATAAATTTCAGTAAAATCCATGGACAACCTGAATAGGGGTTGTTGTGGTTGTCGCCCATACTTCCACAGTGCACATGGACACCGATTTGGCACGAGTTACGTAGTCTGATCGATTCCCACGACCCCGGCTCCAATTTTGGTGTGCTGGTAAGTATTACTAGTACATTTGCCCGTGACGGTCGACTCGCCAACATGCCTCCTATGGCTTTCACCGGTGTTGTTACGAAGGCGGGGTTTATGAAAAAGACTGTCACTGTGACAGTCTCGAGATGGGTAATTCACAAATTGACCGGCAAGGTGAGCTTGTCATGACAGTTTGACGAGGTATTGGGTCTTTGTAGTCTGACCTTATCATGCCAGCGTATTGAACGGAGTAAAAAGTATCTTGTCCATGACGAAAAGAACCGTGGGTTGCATCCAGTTCTTGCGACATCCTTATTCACCCATTCTCAAATCTAGAACTACGTAAAGATGACTCGGTCGTTATTCGCAACTGTCCGCCGATATCTGCTTTGAAACGGTTCAAGCTCGAGAGAATTCTCAAGAGTCCATTCACAGAACGTAAAATCGCTCGTTCTCGGATTGCATCAGCTGCTACGACAAACTCGGCAAGCGTGACTTCGTCATTGTGAAGGCCCTATATTTTAAGGCCGGACTAACGAAACGTGGACTCGGATTCCAACATTTTGGAATACTGCCCATCAAAAAATCCATCAAGGGGCGAGCATGCCTGAGTGCTGGACGGGTTTTGGCGGCTGTTGAGTCTCTAGTTGTTGCAGAGCAGTTTGAATTTCTATAATCTATGAAAAGATTGAACGATAGGCAATACAAGAAACACATAGTTTCAAACCTCTACTTTTTTCTTCTCTTGTTTCCCTTGTATGTCTTTAAGCTGTGCCTCTACACGTTTTCTGAAGAATGATGAATAAATGGGTCGAAAATGAGGGAAGTCGCTCACGTCTCTGAGCGAATGAATTCCAGCCGCGTTTCAACATTGTTCTTCGCTTCTGCCTGATCCTGCTTCACTAGAACAGGACCTACTAACTTGAAGATTCTGTTTTCTGGCGTGAGCAGCGCGAATTCCTATCAAGTGAATCAGTAATCGTAAAACCAAACTAATGCTATTGACCTTCTTAACAAGCTCATTTTCTGAAAGTTGTGCATCTAGCCTCTGTCGCGCTTCGACACCAATAGACAACTCGCCCTGTATCTTCTGAAATTCGGCGGACGCAAGTTGGAGTTTAGCTTGTAGAGATTCGGACATCTGAGCTTGTGTTGGTCTCGTCACGGACTCAAAATGTTTGTCATCAACCAACTTGTCGACAACCATCATGAGATCTATCCATCGACTTTTTCAAGTTATCCTTTACTTATCTTATGGACGTACAGTAATACAGTATTTTATTTCAGTGTTCTGCTAGTAAGATAAGAAGTTTGTTGGGTTTAGTTTTCTAATGACTCGCGTGAACTACATTCGACGTTGACGCTCAGTTCCCACTGAAAGAAATTGTTAAGTTTTCCATATCATAAGGAAATAACATACCAGCTTGTTGCCGCCTGTATTCTCGTAAATCCTTCGTAGTATCGGGCCCAACAATTTTCCCCCAACCAGCCAAGGGAACAACTATGGCAGTAGCATTATCCTCTCCACCAAGCTCTTGGGCGAATGCAAGAATGTTCTCTGCCGCAGCTTTCGGGTCCCGCGCTCTAGCAAGGTCAACAACCTCTGCATCTGAAAGAATTGATGATACACCATCGGACACAAGAACAATGTACGCCCAATCCTTCCCTGGATGAGTAAAAGGTAAGATCTCTGATATAACGAGAACCGAAGGTTGTCACCATCTAAAAGCTTGGTTTGTACTTGAGGTTCAGGCGTCACCCCATACTTTTTGAAGCGCAAATCTCCGAGACTGAAGCAGAAGGGCTCGATCAAATAATCGAATTTAACCATGAAGCAAGAGAACAGACCATCGGGTATTTGCCAAGGCCCCCATCCATCTGTGTGAGCATCAAAGAGATAAGTTAAACGAGATATACCCGAGCAGTGAGAGGATTCAGACTCTACAGAAGGTGTAAGCATACCTTGATTCACCAAATGAATCCGTGATGAGGGAAGCACCCATCATGCGCCGCAGTCGAATGGACTCTACATGTGCATCGGCATGATGAGTTTCAGTCATTGGAACAACTCGCCCAGCATTAACTGAGCACAGCAATACGCGTGTATCCCTGATTCAATAAGTTTCAATTAACACAATTCCCCAAAAGGTCTTACCCGCAATGTGCTACCGTCAGCACCAATTTTTCGGAAGAAAAGAAAGGCGTAGCAGGCGCATCGAGAGAATGCAGAAGAACAACTGATGCCGTTGCACCGCATGATTGGGAAACTGGATCTGAAGATAAATTTCGGTCCACCTGGCGAGTGAAGTGATTGTAGTTTGTGTACAAGTGCATGGTTGAAATGACGCACCTCGAAAAACGCCTCTGTGGCACGAGCCTCTAGATCCAATGCGGGTGTGTTTTCTGTGCTGGTTATCCAGGGTGCAAGAGCACCGCCTTTGAATCTCCTAAAGTACCCGCCTAATTCCTTCGCCCAGGCAAAAAGCTCGGGTATTGCAGCTTTATTAACTGATTCAAAGATTCCATGCAATTCTTGGCGCAAATATTGAGATACTGCTGAACCTCCATGCCTGGACTTGTGAGCATGTCTTAAGGAGTATAATAAGAAAGAAACCAACCCGTCATAGATGCCAATAAACGTAACTTGTCCCGAAAACGCATTCCCTACTTTGCTGGACTCCCAATCAATACCGAGAGCCTTTTTCACGCTGAGACGGAGTTCCTCCGGGTCCAGAGAGAGGGTTGCATAGGCGTAAAAATCTTCTTGGTGGCTGAACAAGTGGTGTAACTATGGGAGCATACGACTAATTTAATCGCGTACCTTCTGTCACCTCGAGAATTGGCAACACCAATGACCTTGGGTGAGTTTAATGGTATTCGAATAACCCCGCCTGTTTCTGAAGTCAAAATAGAAGGGACTCGTCCAGTAAATTGAATGTACCTTGCGTAGCAAAACGTACATAATCATGGTATCTTGCAGAATTACGAATGGCTGGAATGAACTTGCGAATTTGCAGTAGTCGAAGAGCCATTCACTTGGCAGCCACAGGCAGCATCCCACCCAGCAACGTGGAAGGAGAGGGCTTAACAGGGGATCCCGGTCAAATTCGGTTGGATATGTAACTGAATTTCAATTATGTGCATCTTACATACGTACTTATATCCGAGTCCTCCATCACAATACATACCCTATACTTATTTCACAAACGACTTGGGCAGGTTTGAGCTCTGTGTGTCTGGCTTCAGATTCAGCCACTTTTTCGAACACATGTTTGACTTGTTCCTTGGCCTGCTATCCGTATCTTGCGTTCATTCGAGCTACAGCACCGACAGGAACGCGTATGACACTCTGTTGTTGACCCTGTATATGATATGGGCGGAAACCAGTCCTTACCCAAGATAACGGCGCAAGATCGTGCCATATTAGAGTGCGTCTCTGCGCCGTTGGATGGATCAGTCCTCTCATCTACTGATTCCAGCCTCAAATTACAACGTGATAAACTGCGGCAGTATCAGAAGAAGGTATTATCGATCTTGTCTGGCTCTTTGCATCAATTAACCATACGAAGATACAAGTTATACTCGACAAGGAGCACACCGTTGCTAAAGCTCATCTTGCTGCCGGCCAGAAGGACCGGGCTGCCATCGCTCTACGTCGGCGAAAGTATCAACAAAGCTTGCTTCTTAAGACGGATAGTCAATTGGAAAACCTGGAGTCACTGGTATGGAAATTCCACTTCTTTCTTGAATGAGCACTCGCAATATCTGGCCAGGTTTCTACGATCGAGTTTTCTTTGGTGGAGGTGTCTGTCCTTCACGGACTTGAACAGGGGAATGAGGTTTTGAAGGAGATTCACAAGGAGCTGAATGTTGAGTCAGTTGAGAAACTTTTGGAAGAGACACATGAAGCCAGGGAATATCAGAGAGTGAGTGTCTTGGCTATCGCTGCTCGTAGAGGAAATGATTCGGCTACACATAGGAAATTTCAGAAATGCTCTCAAATACTCTCACTCTAGATGAAGAGGAAGCTGTCCAGACTGAGCTGTTGGAAATGCAGGCACAATATGTATGTTTGTGCAGCTTTTCTATCCACTCTCGAAAACTAAACCTCAATCTTAGCTTAAAGATCAACCCCATATTGTTAAAATGCCTTCAGCACCAACTTCAGATCCAATCGACAGAACGCCAATGGCTGAAGAGACGCTCGCCGATTCTGATACCACAAGAGCCAAGGTACTTGTGGCGACATGAGCCAGGCCTTCACATGGTCATTCGAGATGCGTACTACAATCCATACTACAATGAGCATATTTCATATGTATTTTCCACTATAAAAATACGGAGTCTACCATCCCGCAAAGTCCCCGAAACCCGTTTTGCGTTTCTTTCTTGGTTCGTCAGCTGCTCCACTGCTGGTCATTGTAACCTGTGGCCGTTTGAGGTTTAAATATTTCCCAACACCTCCACTTTCAGCCGCACTAGCACTGTCTGACCCGACTTTGACACCAAACCAGTTGATGTCATCGCCTTCTTTCTTCTCAGGGGAGTTGTTCGCTTCTTTGGACTGAGCTTTCTTTGCTAATTTATTGGCTAGACGCTTCTTATAATCATCGAACGGATCTTGATAACTGACTTGAGGATCAATAGCTAATGAGAATGGATGCACAACTTAGGACTCACATCACAACTTCCGTTATGCGTACACTTTTGGCAGGGCGCTCTGTTCCTTCTTTAAGTGGAAGTTTTTCCAGAAGATCCAAAATGCCTTCTCCACCAACGAGTTTACCAAACACAGTATGTTTCTTGTCAAGATGGGGCGCAGCCCTAAAAGTGATATAGAATTGAGATCTGGAGCAAGCCATGAGTTACAAGGAAGGCGATAGCAGGAGCAATACTTACCCATTAGTAGCAGGACCTTTATTGGCCATAGCAAGGACCCCACGACTATCATGTTTTGCGGCTCCCTTTAAGTCATGTTCGTCCCTAAAAGGTGTTCCCCAATAGGACTCTCCACCTGCACCAGTCCCTGTCGGATCTCCCGTTTGAATCTCCATACTTTAGTATGATGCATACATTCTAGAAGCAAGACCTACCATAAAGCCAGGCACAAGTCGATGAAACAAGCAATTATCATATTTTCCCGCTTTAGCAAGCATAAGAAAGTTATAGCATGTTTTCGGCGCCTGGCTAATATGAGAAGAGAGTCGTTAACAAAATAGAGAGGTCTCACTTTTTCGCAAAAGAGTTCTAGATTTAAACTCCCGCCACCAAGGCTAGTCACCAAACGAATATACGCACGGCGCTTGCCCACATCCTTTTCTTTTCCTTTACCTTTGACAGGATTGGATATATCCTCGAACATCAATTCCTCCTGTTCAAGCTCGATGAGAAGAGGCGTATAAGAGCACGAGCAAAACAACAAACTTCGTCCCAAAGAAGTCTGGAGCTCGCCGTCGACGGGTCCACGGATGTTGAGGTAAGAGAAGCACCTGGAAGTCCACTAGAGTAGGGAGAAATATTCCCTAATATGAGTTTTGTGAGTCATGTCAATGGACCTTTACGGATTAACATACAGGGTACGGCAGCCTTTGCTTTCCCGACCGCCACACCTCCCGGAATAGCAGATTTAGAGTTAGCATCAGCGCTTTTAGGAGTATCGTGCTTTGATGAAACAGCCGCCGCTGACGCTGCTAGTACAGGAACGGACGCTTGTGGTAGACTATGTGGATTCTGTAATGTTAGGACATCTTGCCTGTCTGCGATTTAGCTTTCATCCAAATTTATCGGATAGCCGAAATAGACCAACTTTTTGAATGGCACGTCACTGACCAAATCTCTTCCTCCTTTGATACTCTCTGCGAGGTACACGTTCCCCGTAGTAGCAATTGCTACAATGTGAGAATGCTCGCTGAAAGGCTTGAATGAAATGGGGTCATGGATCTCTCCAGAAGCTTCTTTACGCGAATAGTGGAGAGTAATGAGATCCGTGGGTGCAAGAGGCTCTTTGGTTATAGGATGTGTATTGTTATGTTGCCTACAAGAAACGAGTTCAATTTGAGCAACTGAAAAGGGTGAATATAGGTCTCTCACTTCAACCACGGAATTATGTTGACGAGATCAAAAACAGTACCGGTTCCATCACTATTTCGCGCACACACAGGATGAGTGAATGGCTGGAAGGAAAGTGCGCATGAATCGAACGGAGTTCTGTTGCCGGGATGTGGTGCTTGAGCTTTGCTGATGGCTGGATCAGTAACAAGACCTGGAAAGTGACGATTCGACATACGCCCTGTATCCAGAGGAGGCCGAATGAGAACCAAACTGGCCTGTGTGCTCTGCGTGGGTGATGTACAACTTGTTAGAGTTTCCGTGACCCATGGTTGAAGAAGTTCAAAGGTTTTTATGTAAATAATTATAAGAGGAAGTTGTGGCAGTGTGGAAAGTCAGAATGCTTTCGACCACTGCTCGACATAAGTCCAACGTCTTCTTGGACTTCTTCACACTCTCCCTGCTAAACAGTTCCACCCGCAAGGCCCTCTCAATTACTGCCACTAGGCTCAGGCCCGCACGTCCACTCAACTCCACAGAGCCCAGTGACTCCAGGAAAACTACGAATGCTGTCCCATCTCTCCGAGGCCTTGAGGCCATCCAGGTTGAGCTCATCAAAAAAGGGCAGGCTCAACTGCTGTCTGGATGCGACAAAAATGATACTAGCCAAGTCTTAGAAGCATTGAGACTTCTTGACGGGCGAAAGCTCCTTCATGTTCTACCACCATCCCAGGTCGAAGATGGTTTACAGTTTCTACTGAATGAGTTATCTGCTGGAAAGTTGAGCTTCTCCGACGAAGAATTGTATACGCGTATCGCTTTACAGGCTGCAAACTCTACGACTTCTTCAGATGCCTTATGCGCATTCATGCTCCTGCGTCTTAGGCAAAAAGATTTTACAGCTGTCATTCAACTTTATGACAAGTATTTGAGAGGTTTAGGAGGAAAAGAAATTTGGAATGCTGATGACGAGGAAGACGAGTTTATCTCACAAGGCGTGAGCTTGGTTTCCGACGAATATGACAAGAGTACGCGGGTCACGCCGGGGCGTATGACCCTACTCCTTGTCACCATCGCAGCACACGCAAGTCAAGACGCTTTCGAACCTGCATTGCAGACGTATTTGAAGACGGGCATACGACTTCATCCTCCCAGTGTTGACTCGTTCCTCGCTGCCACCTTTGCCCAAGATCCAGCCTTTGTGGCGAAGTTCAAGCGTTTCATCGCTCGACTAGATGTGGCTCGGATGATCTCCCGACCCACCTCACTCTCGAAGCATATCATGAACTTGGGAACCAACCACTCAATGGAGCCGCTCGAAAGCTTGTACAAGTCTATTACTGATGGACTCTTCGGACCAGACGCCTATATCGCTCCCGAACCCACTAAAAAGACGCTTCAAAAAATTGTAGCGTTGACCGAAGTCGGCTGGACGACTTTTCTCTCCGCGTTCCTCAGACGTCGGCGTCGTGACCTAGCATCCAAGCTATGGGCGGACCAGTTGGCACTCGGCGTTACACCTGGAGTCTCACTATGGACGACTCTTATCGACTCATACGGTGCCATGAACGAAGCTGACGACGCGGTTGCCTCTTGGAACGTGATGAAGGCCGAGGGCGTCCAGCCTGATGCACTGACATACCGAGCAGTGATTGCCGCGTTATTTAAAGGTCGAAAACGCACCGAAGCATTACGGTTCTTCCAATCTTTTCAAAAATTACCTGCTCAGGGGGTCCACGAGGGACACTTGCTCTCCGTGTACAACACTGTGATTGATGGCCTTCTATCCCTCGACGACGAGACCGCAGCACAGGCCCTTCTTGAAAAGATGGAGAAACAAGGGCCCAAACCTGATCTCGTGTCCTACAATACTCTTTTAGCCTACTATGGGCGGCGAGGAAATTTCAAAGGGCTTGCTAGCGTTGTTGGCCGCATGGCAGAACTCAAAGTCGTGGGAGACGTCTACAGCTTTTCTACTATTCTCTCTGCAATGCTTCGCGCCGGACGAAATGATGCGCCAGACCTCTTGATCAATATCATGAGGAAGCAGGGAATTCAGCCCAACGTTGCGACGTACTCGGCAATCATTGACCATCAATTGCAGACTCCAACGCCAAAGAGTTTGGAAACTGCCATGCGATTGTTACACCGGATGGAGGAGGATGCGGCGGCCCAGCCAAACGTGAAGACTTATACTTCTATTTTGGTGGGTCTCAATCGGATCGAGGGGGTGGACTCTAGACAGAAGAACGAGTGGCGGAAGGAGATTATATGGCGCATGAAGAAACGTCGTATCAACCTGAACGAGGCAACATACCACATTTTAATCAGCTCCTCCTTGAGGAATTCGTCACCGGAGGGACTAGAGCAAGCCCTTTCATATTACCGGGAAATGCGACAACGAAGACTGACAAATGATTCTACCTGGTATGTTCTGTTGCAGGGACTTTTGCAGAGGAAGAGTTGGGCAGTGGCAAGAGAAATTGTTACAGATATGTTCGCATCTGGTCATCGACCTTCGGTCGCAGTAGAGCGCTTGGTAGCCAGATTCCAGCAGCTGGATAATGATAGTATACAAGTCAATTGATATTCAAATACATGCTCTAGTAGCATCGAGATCGTCGGAATGCATCTGGCGAGGATAGGGACATTGGTCATAGGGAATATCGCTTCGCGGCCTGTCAACTCACCAATTCGTCCGATTCCTTCAGCCCCAGAAGAAGGCTTTCCCCAACCCGACGCGAACATAGCGTGCATAAACTAAAATTCTCAATGTAAAATGTCTGCCTACTGAGATGGCAAGAATACTGACCCCATTGACTCCAACGACGACCCAGGTATTTGCCAAAGAAGGGCAATATTACGACAGAGATGAGCAAATGCAATTGTTGCACAGTTTCTTCCCATTCTTGCTGTGCGAGCCTATATTCTTCCTCCGAGTCATAGGCAGAGAAATCGTCGATTGAGGCTTCGGACCGTGGCATAGGTGTTGATATTGAAATATTGAAACTTGCGAGGCGAAGACGGCAAGCAATCAATTCTGATCAACTCCACTTGCCGAATTCAAATTTATTACAAGTATACTTATTACTCTTTATTATAGCTTGATCACCGTCAACCGATGCATCATGGTGGAGACTCACATTCCCCCTTGTCGACGGCTCGTGGGCCAGCCATTACTGTACGCTATCTCCGTCTTTGCCAGTCTCGGCGTCTTTCTGGTCAGGCAATCCTCAGGCTCTCGAGTTGACTGATTCTAACACGTTGCAGTTTGGCTATGACCAAGGGTAAGCTCTTGCGCACAATTACAGAACCCTTTCGAGCCCCACCATTGTACTGTTAGTGTCATGAGTGGCATAATCACGGGCCCTTATTTCAAAGCCTATTTTGACTATCCAGGGCCTATCGCCCTCGGTACTATGGTTGCCATACTTGAAGTTGGTGCATTTGGTCCGTAGTTCCTCTTGATATATAGCTTTACGTTGACTCGTGGATATCTTCTCAGCTACTTCCGTTGCTGCTGGCCGCGTTGGAGATCAGATTGGTCGCAGAGGGACCCTTTTCACTGGCGCCGTCGTATTTACGATCGGAGGCGCTATCCAAACTTTCACGACTGGCTTTTGGTCTATGATTGTGGGGCGTCTTGTCAGTGGTTTCGGTGTCGGGCTTCTCTCGTAAGTGTCTATCCATGGATATCGGATCTCTTCCAACCGAGTTCAGGACCATTGTCCCAATTTACCAAAGCGAGATATCACCCCCAAATCATGTATGTTCATCCCTCCGATATAATATCATATATTCAACATTCGACTTCCCGGCAGCGTGGTGCGCTTGCTTGTATGGAGTTTACCGGCAACATCATCGGGTATTCTTCTTCAGTGGTATGTGACAATCAAGATACTTCGAATGACGATGAGTGATACTCACTTCGCGCAGTGGACGGACTATTTTTGCTCCTTCTTCGAATCAGATTTCTCGTGGCGAATACCACTGTTTGTGCAATGTGTGATTGGGTTTATATTAGCCATGGGATCACTTGTTATGCCAGAAAGCCCACGGTAATATTATCTCTCGGCCTTGAAGACAAAGTCCTGACACGTTATAGATGGCTCATTGACACAGACAAAGATACTGAGGGAATGCGAGTACTTGCGGATCTCCGTGGAGGTAACCTTAATGATCCAATTGCCGTTGCTGAGTTCAGGGAGATAAAGGAGAAAGTGCAGGAGGAGGTACGTCTCCTTGACGAATTCATGATTCCATCATCTTGCAGCTCATTCCTGTTTCCTGAAGCGTGATTCTGGCGAAGTACGCTCTTATAATTCTATGTGGAAGAAGTATAAACGCCGGGTGTTACTTGCGATGTCATCTCAGGCATTTGCACAACTTGTTCGTCGTAATTTTATTTGTCCTTACATCTAAGTATCATTGATCTCTGAACACTAGAATGGAATCAACGGTTTGTAGCCATTGTGATCAAATATTGCCCCTTGTTACTTATCCTGGATGATTAGTGATTTCTTACTATGCCCGTATGTCTTTCACATTTTTCATCTCACTGTCACTGAATTAATGATTGCAGCTCGAGTCTTTGAAGGTACCTTTACTTATTGATCAAGTTTTCAGAGCATTTAACGTCGTATTAGAGGCTGGTTGGATCGGTCGACAGGCTATACTAATGACAGGTTTCAATTCTCTGATTTATATACTGAGTACACTTCCTCCGTGAGTCTATTCTCAATTTCGATAGATATGGACGACAATTTACTCCACTGAAGATGGTATCTCGTCGATCGATGGGGAAGACGTACCATCCTTCTTTCAGGTGCTATCATAGTATGTGGCACGTTCCTCGTGCTCGTGCTGTCTGCCTGAATGTTTTTTTCGGACAGATGAGCGTTGCCCTTGTTGCCACTGGTTGGTGGATGGCTCTAGATGTACCTCGAACACCTAATGCTGTTGTTATCTGTGTTATCATCTTCAACGCTGCTTTTGGCTACAGGTTGGCATTAATGTGATTTTGTCCTATCATATGGCCATACTCATTTTTGATAGTTGGGGCCCCGTACCATGGCTCTATCCTCCCGAAGTCAGTACTTGTGGACAAAATTGTTATTTTCCGTCTAATACATCCAACAGATTATGCCACTTTCCGTCCGGGCGAAGGGTGTTTCTTTGTCGACCGCCACAAACTGGCTTTTTAATTTCATCGTTGGTGAGCTAACGCCTTATCTGCAAGAAACTATGGGCTGGCGACTCTATCCTATGCACGGATTCTTCTGCGCGTGTAGTTTTGTTTTGGGTGTGTAAAATACTTCCTGCTTTTCTCGAAATATGTAACTGTAGTGAACCTTTGTCAGTGTATTTCTGTAGGTTTTCTCCGTTTTTACCTGACGAGCTCTGATGAGTTAAATTATTACAGTATACCCAGAGACAAAAGGTGTTCCGCTTGAGGAGATGGATGCAATTTTCGGCGAGGGTGCGTAACATTGTTGAGTTTGAAAGCTGCATTGTCCGGAATTCGAAATAGATGAGCGAGAAGGACAGCTTGATAACGAATCGGAGAGGGCATCACTGGTGTCAAACAGCTTGCCGACTGATCACCAGACGATTCGCTCAGTTCCGCGTCCTAGCAACAACTCCGGGAACACTCGCTGGTTCAGTGGACTGTTCAACCGTAGAGGTGGTAACTATGAGCCTATATCGGCTGGGTGAGACCTTCATCTTGTCGTGAAGAATTCCTACTATCGTCATAGTACTCTTCAATATAATTCCATTAGAATCATATGTATCCTTGTCATTTCATAGGTCGTTGATCATCTTCAACACCGTAACGCTTGTTACGATTGATCCTTAGGATTGAATCCGATTCCGTATCCTATATCAGTTGGATAGATCTTCTCGTGTACATGGAGGACTCTATACTTAATATGGAGGCGGGTCTGCTATCAGGTAGCATCTTTCAGATGCGCAGATAAGCCGAGGTACATTGCGAACAAACTATGTAGCTGGTAGAGAAATTGGGTTTACCGCCACTTAGCTGGGAACTTATCTGCCCGGAGAATCCCGAAAAGAATTGTTGGGGTCTTTCGCTACCTCTTATACTTGCAATGTGACTTCTGCAGTCAAATTATGAGGCCCAGATGATTTTGGCACGTCTATTGAGTATATATATTTATTCTGGAGTGAAGTACTGCAGGGCAACACAAGATATCAAGAGTTTGGTTATCTGCCCAGTATCTTATCTACTATGGTGCCACTCGGCAGAACACATCTTCCCTCTGTCTCTACCCACCAAACTCTTACTCATGTAATTACTTGTAATTCTCTAGTCTCTGTATACCCCCTCAATAGAATCACATTATTTGTCATGAATGTGCAACCCTGGGAATGAAAGAGTACTTAGATTGGGCAAACAGGGAGTTAGAGTTGTTAAAGTTCTCGCGACAATGATTGTGGTATGTCTATTGAGTATTTATATTTATTTTGGAGTGAAGTACTGTAGGGAAACACAAGATATCAAGAGTTTAGTTATCTGCCCAGTATCTTATCTACTATGTTATCTGCCACTCGGCAGAACACATCTTCTCCATCTCTCTGTTTCTACCCACCAAACTCTTACTCGTGAAATTTCTTGTAATGCTCTAGTCTCTGTATACCCCCTCAATAGAATCACATTATTTTTCACAGATTAAGTGAACCTAGAATCAGAGAGTTTGATCACTCATCTCATTGTGGGCAAAAACATGGCTACCCAAAGACAAACCTTGACCACTGAATACTCCCCAATGTGGAAGCTCACCAAAACATCAATCAGTGGTGGGATGGCACATGGTAAGTACGCGACATTGCTGATACACATTTTTCACACTTATGCATCTCTATGTGACAGATATACATAAAATTCAGATTGTTGACGTGTGAATATTGGACATCAAGTACATTATACTCATAGCAGCTACTAATACAAGAAGTGATTATGAGCAAGGTGAGTTCTTGAAACTTCTTTCACCTTGCTTTTTTTATTTATTTTCCTTCTTGGATACCCAGCTAAATAGTGGGTAAAACCAAAACCAAAAATTGCGCCACCGTTTGTCATGGAAATCAAATCATCTGACATCACTCGGTTTGTTGTGACACGTGACGTAATATGAAATCTTTTTTCCTAACCTTGGTGAACATCGGCCGTCGGAAAGCACGATGGCCCCACTCTACGTTTACACGATCTATGAGTCGCAGTGCAGAGGCGCAAGCCGAAGTACTCGATAGGGTCACTCTGCCCACTCGACCTAGCGTTCTACGAGAAGCAACAGATTCCACGAAGACTACCACATTCGAAGACCTCGGCCTCCATCCTCCCATTGTCGCGTCTCTGAAAGCCGCATTTCCAAATGTGAAAGCCCCAACAGAGACGCAGGCAAAGTTCATACCAGCCATTCTCTCCGGCAAAGATATTCTTTTGAAAGATGAGACGGGTTCCGGAAAGTAAGTTGATAGTTTCTCCGTGGTCTTTTGTATTCTGACGTGATATTCTTAGATCTTTTGGACTTGTAGTTGCTCTTTTGAACAAGCCAAGGGTATCGTCACAAGGCAAGAGTAGAAAGTCAATCATTCGACACATCACGTCATTGGTCCTTGTGCCTCACCGTGACCTTGCCTACCAACTTTTACACTGGATCGAGCGAATGACATCTGTGACAGAGCCTTCCCCGCTTGTATCTACTATTGCACAAGTACTGGTTCGCGACGGTGGAAGTCATCTTACGGACGGTCTTCGCCTCCTGCGTCAGACACCACCGCATATCCTGATTGGGACTCCACAAGCAATCATGGACGTGTACAATGAAGATCCTGAGATACTCCAACTGAGAAATTTGTCCAGTGTTGTCGTGGACGAAGTTGACTATCTCATAGAAACCGTACCTAACAAGGATCCCAACAAGTCCTACCACAAGGCACTGCTCAAGGCTAAGAGAAAGCTTTTGGCTCATCCCGGAGTGACGCGACAATTGCTTGATATCATTTATTCTCAGCGGAAGAAGACAAACGCAGCGCGGAAGGATGAACCAGGCATTGTCCAGGAACTGCGACGAAGAGAATTGCACAGGTATCCGACAGAGGAACCGCAATTGATTTTCTCCAGCGCCACATTACGGCGACATCTGAACAACTATCTCTTTGAAGAGAGTGGATGGTTGAACAGGGACAACCTATTGAAAGTACGGGGAAGCAAAAATGCTCTTGTTGAAGAGAAGAAACAAGACTTGAACGACACAAACATTGATCATGGACTGGGAGGTACTGGCATTTCTCACTCTGTTCTACTCGTTTCAGAAGATGGTATCAAGAATATCGCTGGTGCGAAACCGCCACCAGTCACTCCTGTAGATACGGATCACCTACATCCAATCGATCCACAGACACTTTTTGCGCCTGCGGCAGAATTAGAAGTGGTGGAAACTGACCCCAACATAGCGAAAAGTGAGTGTCACGTAACCAAATTTATTCAAGACAAAACATTGATGTTCGAGAAAGAATACAAGGGAACTCCGACACCTTTCAATCCAAATGCCATGGAAGCTATTGCGACTGCTTTTGCGCTGGACGTACCATCAGTGGCACTTCTGGTTCTCCCATCGTCATCACCGGTTCAGCGCGCGGTGTATGAACTCCGGGAGATGGGGGTAAATGCTCACGGGCTGGACCTGCTGACTGGGGAGAAGGGCCGGTCACATCTGCTGCGAAGTGATGGGAACGGGCAGGATAACCCGACATTGCTGGTATCAACCCTGGCCACGACACGGGGGCTGGATTTGCCAGAGCTGACACATGTTTTCATCATGGGAATCCCCGATGGACCGAAAGTCAATGGGCGGACAGTTGATGGATATGTACACCTTGCTGGACGTGTGGGACGGTTTGGGCGTGGTGGGAAGGTGATCACGGTGGTGGAGAAAGAAGGGGACGTGGAAGAGGATTCAGAGCAGAGAAGTGGAGTGAGTCAGGGATCAAAGATGCTGAGGATCCTTGCGACTATAAACGAGACGCCAACCGCGTTTGTGCACTTTGACTGAAATGGAAATGGAGTGGACATGAATGATGTAGTTTGATGCGGAGATAGTTGCCCGTACAAAGAACGATTGAGAAGCCGAGCCTTCCTTTTGGCTTCCCCCGTCATGCGCATCCTAGTCGTTGTCCCCGTTCTCCTCGCCCTCGCCACAGCCCAGAACCCCACTCCTTCCCCGTCGTCGTCCCTGTCGTCGTCGTCGTCGTCGTCGTCCCTCTCCCTCTCCCTCTCTCTCACCACCGCCAATGTCACCGCCACCCTAACCACGCGCACACAAAACCAGAATTCTCTCATCACTACTGTCCTACCCACCACCTTCAATGTCACTCGCACAGTCTCCCCATCGTCCTCGTCTGTCTCTTCCTCTGTCTCTTCTACTTCCTCCTCCTCTGCGTCACCCACTCCCACTCCCATCATTCTCGTATGTCATCCCTATTCTCGTGACCTTTTCCCTCCAAACGTCTTTCTCAGGACACAAAACTCGATCCCGCCTTTGGCGTTCTAGGCGCACTTCTCATCATCACAGGCTTACCCTCTGCATTCTGGGGCCACAAAAATAGATGGTATGTCTGTCGGTCACCCAAGTACACGACACGTCTCTCATGGGCAATTCGCTCTTCAGGACTTCCTTTTTCTTGATCGGCTTCTATACCCTGTCGCTCGTTTGCTTCGTACTTATTCTCAAGTTTGGCATCCTCGCCGCTGTTAATCCCCCAAGCAAAACTCTCCGCGGAATGTTCGTTCTTTCGTCCGCGATTGCAGGCTTTGCCGGTGGCGCGATCGCTATTTTCTTCTGGAAAGCAACACGTTATGCCATTGGTGCATGGGGAGGCTTTGCTGTCGCACTCTGGGTCCAGTGTTTTCATAATGGTGGCCTCATCAAGGGGGTTGGCTTCCGTTGGATCCTCTACATTGGCATGCTCCCTTCCTTCATTCATTCTCTTACTCGTGCTAACCATATGTCTCCAGGCTGTGCCGTCATCGGGTTCATATTATGTACAATACCCAAGGCAAGCCAACGTCCATCACCTTGTAACCATCACCCATAACTAATACATCAAATCAAGATACACTATCACATACTACTTATCTCCACGGCCTTTGTTGGCTCATCTGCATTCATGTTGGGAGTCGACTGTTTCACAACCGCAGGACTTAAGGAGGTAATTACTTCTCCCGACCTTTATTCATGTATGAGTTTACACCACCTCCCAGTTTTACATTTGGAACCTCGGATTCAGATCACTTTTCCCCAAATTTACATCCAACGGCATTGAATACCCCGTTTCCCAAATTATGCAGATTGAATTGGGTTTAATAGGCGCGATCTCTCTCATGGGAGTGGCCGTACAGCTTCGCATCCTCTCTGTCCTTCATAGGAAATTAGGCGAAATATCTGAGGAGCAGAGGAAACGTGACCACGATGCAGAGGCTGTCGCCGCTGAGAGATTTAAGGATGTCAAGCACGAACAGGCGGAGTGGGAGATTGAGCACCCAACTTTGTCACGCCATGGCCGACAGGAAAGTGGTTTCTCCAGCTTGCCTGCCAAGGACCAAGATGGCTCCTCTTCACCTACCACTGCCGAACATTACTCCTCTACTTTTACCCTCGTTGCCGATGCCCGTGCTCGAAGACACTCTAACATCTCCGATTTTAAGGCCGCACCTACTCCTGACGAAGAACTTCGACGAGCTGCAAGGAATTTGCAGAGCCCAGGAGCACTTCCCGCACTTGATCTTGGTTTGGGAATACAGGAAGATGTACCTTCGGGATTTATCGCCTCCGACGAACCCCACGTGCAGAGCCAACCAGAGGATTTGCGCAAGAAGGAGAATTCCTCGAACGAGCTGGAAGAACTCAAACGCAAAGAATCCCTTATACAGGAGATACAGACGATCCGCCGATCCATCGAAGCACTGAAATCGGAGACTCCTGCGTCGTCCTCGCCGAGTACATCGCGCCATCCATCTATCATCTCACGACGGACGTTGAGCATTGATGCCAGTAGTGCTCTCCTTCCCATTCCAGCTCATCTTCGACCTCCAAGAGAAACCAATCCTCGAGCACGGGCGCATTCAATGGAGCTTTCATCTTTAGGATATCCACCTCCAACCGACGGTACCGTGGCTCGCCCTACCAGTGTACCTCCTCGTGATGAGGAATGGGATGCCTATCTTCATGAGCGCAAGCTCCTCCAACCCCCGTCAGGCATCACACCTCCTATCACTACAACTCCTGCCGTGGCTGTACCCAGGGCTCCGATCCCACCAGCAGTGTCCGAAGCGCTAAATAAGCGGAGGCAACGGGAAAGTACTCTTGGCTTCGGTGACCATCACAGCAATGACTCTTCTGAGGATGTTCCATTAGCTCAGCTGGCTAGGCATCAACGTAGCTCTTCAAGTGGTAACGTTCCTGTTACTATCCTTCCTCCCAAGAAACCGACTGCTATCCTGTCGCCTACGCCACAACGCCCTGGCCATACTCGAACACGCACCTTTGAGGAACTAAACGAGCGACACCGGGAGAAAATGAGAGATCTTCAGGCACCGTTAACGCAAGCAGAGAAGGAGGAGGCCGAAATTCTAGCGGCGCGCCAACGCTGGGAGCGAAACAAAGCCGCAGAAAAAGAAGCTTTTAAGCGAAGACAGGCGGAAAAGGCTGCGCAGCATGACAAAGAACGTCGCAAGCGATCTGAAGATGATGGAGATAGGAAGGGACGAAAGCCGCTGACACCAACGGAAGGTCGGCGCCATTTGCGTTCATTGAGCCATGACCGGCTTGGGCGGACTGGGTCGTCATCAAAACGCCTGTCGACATTAAAGGTAGAAGACTGGCAGAGATATCAGGAGGCAGAGGCAAGCCACCGGGCCGAGGCGACGACGAGCAGTGGATCAGGTTCAAAACGTGACTCACGACCCCTGCTGCCGTCGAGCACTGGCGTTGTCCCTTTTCCGAATGGAAGGAGGCGCAGTCAGCGCATGAGTAATGACCCCCTGAGCTGAAGAGGTGATTGTACGCATATTGATACCTACCTACCTATTGTATATCATTGGGACACTTTGCCCGTAGCCATGGACTGACACCCGATTTTGGAGACGTTTTATCAAGAACATTTCTTGCATACTATGACATTTTACATGGGGCAGAACTTTAATTCACTATGTACGTTTACAGACCCCGAGTCGGTCTGATGACATCATGCGGAAGTAAAAAAGACTGCCATGTTTGGCATTTAGCGTTCATCATGACTCTACCAAGGTCCAAGTCAGCGCCAAACGGAGTGCCCGCGCTCATACCAGCACCGTTGGTGCGGGCAGCATCGTTTCATACAGTTGAAGGAGTTACGAAGGGTGAGGGGTTGGTAGACGTAGAAGAGCAGGGAGACGAAGAGCGCTCGGACGCGTTCAACTTGTCTGGGTTCTTCCCCAGAGAAAAGAAATGGGGCTGGATGGGGGAGGAAGAGGCCAAGGGAGGTGTGAAGACAGGAAGCCTATTCGGGGCGTCAGACAGAATGACACAGGAAGTGATAAAGGGCGAGGACAAATTGGGGGTGCTGTCATTGGGTATGTAAGACGGATTGGAATACGGGGAGAAGCCACTGATGATCATGTGGCCAGGTGAATTGCTGAAAAGGCTAGGCCGGGCGATGGTCAGGGAGACTGAGGACCGCAGCGGACAGAAACGACTGAACGATATTGTGGACGAGACGTCGGCGTGGGTGCGGTCACATCGAGAGACGGCAGCGGCGGAGACTGCGAGTGGAAGACGCCCTTCGACTCCGCCATCGACGACTATTTCCCCATTCGGCACATTGATGGCGGAAACAGCCGGGACACAAAAATCCCACCCGTTGGTTGATTCGTGAGACCTTTCCCCGCCGCCGCTCTCACGCGCACTCTCACGCTCAGGATGTCGCGCTCCCAGGATCCCTTCTACCTCGACCACCACCTTCATATGGCCCAGCCAGATCCTGGCGAGCCCCCTCACCGGCCGCCAAATGACCCAGTCCAGCCAGTCGTAAATTTACCTGTAATACCCTTCTTGTTATTCTCACACAATGTAATGAATTCGAGATCGCGCTATAGGTCTCCAATAAGCAGCCCGAGTCTACCTCACCAGACGTGAAATCAAATCGTTCTCCATCACCAATTATCGTCACATCCGACCCAAATGCTTCCCTTCAATCTATCCTCGCAGCTACCAAGAAAGATTCACCTTCAAACGGCCAGCCATGGTCAACTCTTCCCGATGGCAGCGACTCTCTTGCCGTATCTCAAGTCTGTTTCTTCTTGTTCATCAACTCGTGTGCTCTAACTTTCTCATATCTCTCAAGGTAGCTGCGGGCAAGCGCAAGCTGGACGAACCCAGTCAGGAAGATCCTCACACCAAGATTCGGCGCATCGTCCGCGACCATGTTACTCACGACCCAACTCGTGTCATGCCAATGACCACCGTTATCTGCCTGCATGCTGCCGTTGCGCAAAAGTCGTATGGCACGGAGAAGCGTTTTCTCTGTCCACCTCCAGTCGTTCATATTGAAGGCCCCGTGTGGCATCTGCGTTCCCAGCAGCTTTCCATGGCTGTCGTGTCCGAAAGTGGAGAACGTTCTTTTGAGCAAAAAGCACCCCTCGATAATAACATGACTGCAAGTTTCAAATTTTTGCACGTTACTGGAACTGCTAAAGCGAAGAGTTTCCAACTCTCGCTTGATATTGCCGAGCCACCTCCGCCGTCGCTGACACCTGAGGGCGCTGAGGCTCCTCCCGGTCGTGTATGGGCCGCGTTTGATTCTGCACCTGTCACAATTATATCTAAACCATCTAAAAAAACGGCCAAGACGCGTAACATTTCGTCGTGTATCCTGGCGGGAGGACCGGTGTCCTTGTTCAACCGCATCAATTCTCAAACTGTTCGCACCAAATATATGACTATCGATCATGCTCAGCTTTGTGCCAGTAACGTCGCGTGGTCTGCCTTCAACGTTAATGTTGTCAGTCGTCCAACCGAGGCGGCTCCCGTCGGTGTGTTGTCATGTGATGAGAAACTTGGACGCGTCCAACTCACACACTCCCCTTTTTTTCTCAGGAGCTGGTCCTCAACCCGTAACTTATGGATGTGAAATCGTTCTTTCCGACACACACTCAGGGATTTCGACATCGCCTTTGATTATTCGCAAAGTCGATAAAGGAAGAGTCTCTGCTGATGATGGTGGTCCTGTCAGCCAAATGCAGAAGATTGCCCTTCAGCGCGTAAACCCCGATGGCTCAAGGCATTATCTATCCGCCGCAGGACCGTTGCCTGGTACTCCGGGCGTGGTAGCGCCACCGACACCTGGGATCTCGTCGCAGACAGGAACTCATCCACTTCTCTTCTCATCTCCTCGGGTACGAGACGAAGTGAAAGATAATGTTCGCATCATCTCGGACGAAGTCGATGACTACCTTTGCTGGACAATTGTTGGCATATGTGAGTATTGCATCGTTCGTCGCCTGTTTATTCTCCTATCTCTCATTATTACGACACTGCAGCCAAGTTCCAGTATACGTTCTTTGACGCATTCGGGCAAAATACCAAAATCCCAGAAATCCCAATAACACCTTTCCCAACCCTTTTTACCGCTCCTCTTTACCGTCAAGCCAATAATACTATTGAACTAACGGTGTCCAACTTTTTCTATGAGGATCCCAAAACAAGGATGTCGACACCTCTGGATGTTTATCTTGGAAATCTAGGACCTCTTCGGCATCGCATCTATCAACCCACAACAGCACCAGGACCTTTAACTGCAGTATCTCCATTTGTGCAGACTCTGCCTGGAGGCCCGCAAGACAGTATGTCGTCTGATGCAGGGGGCAATGCTTCACCAACGCTTGGCGGGCCTCGTTTTATGCCTTCTCCACTACATACGATAGTTATCGTGGAGCTGCCCACTATCGATGCAGTCATCAAAGCACTAGAACAAGATGTTCTACCTCCTCACCAGGAGGGTTCAGCGAGTGATCAACCCTCACCGAGAGCTGATGGTTCGACACCAGAAGTTCGAAACGGGCCAACTCACCCGCCACTGTCCATTGCTGGACGGAGTCTTCCGCTCCTGTTTATTCGTGCATCTGACGGGGTGGGTTATCACTCGGGACGGACGATTACCTGCGACCATGGCTATCCACCACTCGACCTGCAAAATATGGTAGGGAATCCGCCGGTGGGTGCAGGACTTGATGCAGGCGCGTGGATGGCGGCGGCGCAAGCGGCTCAGGCTGCTGTTGCAGAGAATGGTCTAGCTGGTTGGCAGCTCCGAGTGATGTAGTAGGTCGTTATATTTTTCTTTCTGTGTATAGTTTTATAGTAGTTAGTACATACAAGGAAATTTGGTTTTTGGCCGAGTGACGTAACGGAACGTGACGCGATCGATAAGCGCTTTGAATCTAAAATAACTCGAGCTGTGCTATAAATCGAGAGTGATCTCGCCTAGACTGCTGCCCTTGACAACCATGTATCCCTCTGACGAAGGCATCCGTTCCCAGCTCGAGTGGAATTCCACTCTCAACCCTACCTATGCCCCCGTTCCCACCGAGAAGACCAAGTTCATGCGTAAAGTCTGGTCTTTGCCACTTTTTTATATTCCCTGCATTGACGTTTCCAATAGACATCCATCATCGCCACCATCGGTATCGTCGTTGGCCATACACGTTAAATTTTCATCTCACCTCCGTTTCACACTAGGACCCAAGGTCAACACAGTTGAAAAACTCGCTGAACTTCGTCTCGCCGGCGTCAATGTTGGTGAGTAGTAAGTCTATCATGATCAACTTGCAGTTGATTCAAGTCTATCAGTCCGCATGAACTTTTCTCATGGCTCCTACGAGTACCACCAGAGTGTCATCGACAACACTAGGAAGATGGTCGCAGGTAGAATAATCTTCGACTTTTCTTTCATTGGAACTTTCTAAACTTTCTCTCAGCCGATCCCAGTGGCCGCCCCGTCGCAATTGCTCTTGACACAGTGCGTTTTCCGCCTCCCCCGAGTTCCCATCCCATCTCATCTGAATGCGACTATGATTGACAGAAAGGCCCGGAGATACGCACAGGTCTGACCAAAGGCGGTGTTGACGTGCGTTTGATTATCCTTAGACAGGCAAAATCAATGCTATACATGACATTTCTAGTACCCTGTCGCTCCCGGCCACGAGTTTATCATCTCCACTGATGCCAAGTACAGTGAAGTCTGCGATGATAAGGTTGTCTATGTTGACTACGTAGGTACTTGTTTCGCTTGGCCTTTCATACCTTCCTAACTCCGCATTATCTTCGCAGCAAAATCTACCCAAGGTGACTGCTCCTGGAAAACTTATCTACGTCGACGATGGTTGGCCAAAATTCTTCCAATAATTTGCCTCTGCTGACCTTGCTTCATAGGTATCTTATCTCTTCTTGTCCTCTCCATCGACGGAACCAATGTCCACGTCCGCACTCTGAACAGCGGTAACATTTCTTCACGTAAGGGTGTCAATCTTCCCAAGACAGACGTCGATCTTCCTGCTCTATCCGAGAAGGACAAGAAAGATCTGGAATTCGGTGTCCAGAATGGCGTTGACATGATCTTTGCGTCGTTTATCCGCCGGGGCCAAGACATTCGTGATATTCGTACTGTCCTCGGCCCCGATGGCGCGAACATCAAAATCATCGCCAAGGTTGAGAATGAGCAAGGCGTTCAGAACTTTGACGAGATCTTGAAGGAAACTGATGGTGTTATGGTGGCCCGTGGTGACCTGGGTATTGAAATCCCTGCATCACAGGTCTTCTTGGCCCAAAAAATGATGATTGCCAAGTGCAACATTGTTGGAAAGCCCGTTATTGTTGCCACTCAAATGCTCGAGGTATGAAATCCATTTGTCTATATTTCATATGGTATTAATGGTATCAATCATCTTTGATGTAGTCTATGACGGTATTGCTGCTTTCTCGCTATATTGACTCTGCATTTTCTGATTCTTTGCTTAGTATAATCCCAGACCTACCCGTGCTGAAGTTAGCGACGTCGCTAATGCTGTCTTGGATGGTGCTGATTGTGTCATGTTATCCGGTGAGACTGCGAAGGGCTCGTACCCGATTCAGTCAGGTATGCGTTGTTTCTATTCGTTTTTTACGTGATCATTCAACGGTAACCTGTAGTTTTGATGATGGCTGAGACCTGCCTGCTCGCCGAGTCTGCCATTTGCTACCCGCCTCTGTATGATGAACTCAGATCCATTCAGACGCGTCCCACAGAGACTCCTGAGACTGTTGCAATTGCCTCGGTTGCAGCTGCTTCTGAGCAGAATGCAAGTGCTATTCTTGTTCTATCCACTAGTGGAAACACTGCCCGTCTCATCTCCAAGTATCGTCCGCGAGTCCCCATTTTGACTGGTGAGCAATCTGGGCAAGCTGTATGTCCGGACCTGACGATGATACAGTCACTCGCAACGAACAAACCGCTCGTCAAATCCACCTCCACCGCGGCTGCTATCCGTTCTGGTATCCCGAGCCCAGGGGCATTCAAACTCATCAATGGCAGATAGATGTAAGATGGAGGACTCGTTCGTTCGTCATCTCGGAGTTACTGATTACATTTTCTCAGGTTGACAACCGCATTCGGTTTGGTCTCTACAATGCCCTTGCGTTGGGAATCATCACCCCAGGCTCGACAATCATTGCTGTCCAGGGCTGGAAGGGTGGCCTCGGCCACACCAACACTATGCGTATCCTGACTGTGCCCACAGATCCAGCTGATCTGGAATTGCAGTCTCTGCAAGTGTTGGGAGCGCACTAACTTTACCAACTTGGTGTCCACTGATCCAAAAAAAAGACGCGTGTCCTGTATTCAGAGTGTACTTCCTAACAATGTTTTACGATAACCTTCATGTTGATAACTATGCTTTGATATGTACTAGTAGATGTACATAAATAGATTTTGGTGACGAGAGCCCTGAACGTTGAACCGTTAACATTATGTATGATCGAATGATCGGACAATCTAAATGTTAGCCTTCCTCGACTAAGTGGTCCATCGACATCCGCTGGCCATGACCAGCCCGGGATATTCCACTTATTCTCGTCCTCTAAGCTATTTTCCTTCTGTTGTTGAGGAAAAGTATGGCCGTCGCCATCATCATGCACCCTGGTTCCTGCATCTTACTCTCCCAATACCCTATGTTCATAATCGACGGTTACGTGTATTTTATCCCAACCTCCGACGCCTTCACTCGTCTGCGGTCGCTCGCTTTGGCCGTAGACTAGGCTCTGCAATGCTATTCTTTGGGTTCCTTCTATTTGTATTCGTCGCTTTTGCATTCGCAAAGAGATTCGGCACGCGGTCAAAGAAATGGCCACGTCCCTTCATTGGCGATCCCTCAACCCTTGTTTTTGAACGTGATGACCTCCAACGAATATGGCACTGGGAGATATCCAGCGGCCACTACCCCAGTCAACGACTAAGTAAGTTATTGATTTGTCCACGAATGCGGCATTCTCAAAGTTGTTACAGTACCAGAAGAGATAGGTTTCCGTGCCGTTCCGCGTAATCCTGCCATACCGGCCAAGCGCACTGTATCTCGTGGTCCACTAGGCTTTGCAAATTCAACACGAGGAGTTGGACCCAACCGTACCTACCTGGAAATGAAGCATAAGCCTGGTAACACAGCGTATCCTCCACGGCCAGTGCCTGGGAGTGTGGCAGATCTAGATATCATCATGGATAATTGTGATTTTTCCAAGAAGAAGGTGCGTTCGTGCCCAAACACCATACCTCTCTTGTTGTTTATAATATGTCAGTATGTGCGTGACTGTTTGGAGGTTCTTAGGGTCGGCGGTGGTTTGGACACTGGGAATAGGCTTAGAAGAGGGCCGCTAGATGACTGGAAGTATATCTACATTGAAGACGCAGACGTTGGTAAACCTATTCCCGCCTATGAACCAGCGTCCGGCCACGATCCCAGAGTTGATGGAAACGCAGCACAGAAAAATCTTGGCACAAATAATATGGAGAAGCCACCTATTGCACTTCCGCCACCTTTGCAGCATCGGCC
>JAGGAW010017193.1:24876-74388 GCA_017657375.1 Termitomyces sp. T27 | reverse complement strand
GAATCCCTATGTCATTACTCATGGACTGAATGCTCCGTCTATTTAGCGGTCTCATCAATCAGTCAGTTATCGCACTTGGAATTACTTTTATATGTGTGACTGGCCATGAATACATGAAGAGGAGGAGGAGAAAGCATGTTGTAGATTCAGATGACTTGGGTTCGCGCGAATCTTGGGAGTTTGGATAGTGTGTTTTTCTCACTTTCCAAGTAGCACTGTCCTTGTATTAACTGGTTTTCTTTAACTAGCTTATATCAAGGCAGATCCTGGGCCAAGTGATGATTTCTCTTCTTTGACATCAATTATACTCAATGAAATTTAGGATTCCCTCGCCGCCCTCACCTATAGGATGGCCACTTTCATGGGTGAAACAGGTCATGGCCTTTCCGGAAACGAAAATGCTTGAGCTACGAGGCGTAGATGCAACTTTGTACGTTCGGTTTTTACGTGGTGGTTGTATGTTTTCCCTTACTCCCCACGGTTCTATCACTGACAACTTAATTAGTCTGGTTCACGTTGCTGCATATTTTTTCCACATTTCTGATCTTATTCCCTATTCACTTAGAATTTTCCGAAGAGACAGTTTCTCCGAAGTCAATGACCCGAGCCTCTATATCATCGCTGGCAGGAACTGCCAAGGGACGATCATTGCTATGGATCCACATCTGTTTACTTTTCTGGGTGACCCTGACCTGGATGGTGACACTTCTATGGATATGTAATGGCGCATTCAAATTACGAAAAGCCCGCTTAGAGCTGCTCTCCAAACGCCTCGCTAATAGTGATACCTCGTATCACCCTCATCCCCATCCTCAGTATGACTTTACCGATATATCTATCCCTGAACGTGACCATCCAAATCGAGGACTCAGGCTCCGTACAGTCATGGTCTCAAATGTTCCCATGGCTCTTCGAAATGAAAAGAGCCTCAAGGAATATTTTGAGTTCTACATGTCTCGAAAACTCGAGAAACCATCCATGAGAATCACATCAACACTCCAGCCTGGTTTTCTCAGTAGGTCCTTTGCTTTCCTGTTCAATCGGGCGAAGAGGATACCCTCCTACATACCATCCATTCCCCTTTTGCCTCGCGGAAATAAACCAGATGGGTCCAATGAAAATCAGCACTCTGGTGCTTCTGTCTCGCGAAATACAGAAGATACCCCAGACATCGAACGGGTCGTCATCACTCGCAAGATGACTTCTCTAGCTTCACTGTTAGAACGAAGAGAAGCTATTTTACGCCTCCTCGAAACTGCGCACATCAAATTGGCTAAGAAGACCCTGCTCACTGTCAAAGAAGCGATGGACAGGCGCCATGCAAATTTGCCAGTTGCATCAGGACGGAACAGAGCCGTGGAAATTGCCAGAAAACAACGAGCCACCGCCGATGACCCTGAACGAGGTGTACAAGGGATTGGAGTTGATGAAGAGGCGCGCATGGATCGGCTTATAGAGGTTCTTGGTCCCTTTGTAGAGGAGTTTGGTCTGCGAGAATCATTTTCCTTGCGCTCCAAAAGGTTTTTGAACGCGTCGTCCAAATATGCTTTCCGAAAACTTCGGTCTCGACCCTTAGATGATGATCACAACGGCATTGATTCCCCAGGTGGCAGTCTCCCGCATTTTTCTCCGTTTCCTCATCACACAACGATATGGGAAGCTCTTCACAGCCTTCCCCGAAGCAGCCTCGATGCATACCAGCCACTTATCAATCTCAATTATCTATTTGCGGGCAAAACTGTGCCAGCAATCGATTATTACACGGCCAAACTCAACATGTTAACGTCCTTGGTGACCGAAAGTCGATCGAAAGCCCCTAGCGATTACGATCCTCTTTCGACGGCCTTCGTTACATTTTCCGATCCCGTCGACGCTCGACGAGCTTGCAAATACCTGGCAGTTCATCCCAACAACCCCCTGGTATGCATGGTTACCATGGCTCCTATGTATCAAGACCTTGACTGGATACGTGTAATGAAATCTTCTTTCGATGTTGAGGTAAGATGCCGTCTTGTAACTTGTGACAACACTTCTAATCGTTTGTAAAGTTTGTAAAAGACTGGGTTGTCAACCTAGGCGTCTGGTCAGTCATTTGCCCCGATAACATTTTGCAAAATCCAGTAATCGACATGACGATAGGGCATTCACTTTGTTTTGGCTCTTTCCTGTTTCCTTACTGGTCGGTCTGGTTTCCATCCAGAATATCAGTCTTTTCTGGCCGAGTTTGGTAAGTTTTCCTATTTATCCAAGTCATATGAATGTCCGTACTCATGAAATGCCACCTCTAGAAATCATATCTCAGTCGGCATGCCTGGGAGGAAGAACTAATCCTATCTTTTTTACCAACCTTGCTGGTGGCCCTTCTTGCCCTCTTGATACCTCTTATACTTCTTTTGATTGCCAAAAAGGCCCATACTTTCACGACACTATCAGCCATGCATGACATTATCCTGACCCGATACTACAAATTCTTAATTGTGAATGTTCTTGTTTTCTTTTGTGTTGGAACAGCTGCTCTTCAGTCACTTTTACAATCCTTCAATCCATCAGCTCCACCCCCTGATATCCTTCAAGTCGTTGCGAACAGTTTTCCAACGGCTGGCCCGTTTTATGTCGGTTGGCGTGCGTAGGCTCGGTCATCCGTGAGGCCAGTTCTAACTCAATCTTGCCTTGCAGTCATTTTTACTACTGCCATGCATGGAGGCTTCGAGCTTGCGTTATGTGAGTAGCCTGAGATTTGATCTAGCTTCGTAGCTGATACATCACCACAGTCGGAGTGCGTACTTCTTCGTGGCTTATGGCGACAATAGATTTCATGGGACGCGTAGCTGCCACTCATCTTGTATCCTACTACATCAAGACAAACAACGCCGTCAGTTTTCACGTTGCTAATCTCGAGCGATACCGCGCTAACTCAGTACTCAGGCGCAAGCGCGCTGTCGGCATACGGCCTCGAACATTCAACTACTATTGTAAGACGATGTTTTCTAGTTCAATTGTGTGGGTTTTTGTGGATTGAAATCTCTTCCAAGATTGGCTGCCCAGTCATCTACTGGTCGCTCATGTAATATTCCTTTTTTCTGTTTTAAACCCTTTCGTCATCCCGTTCGGTGCTCTGTATTTCTTCGTCGAATCAGGTACGCTTGGCTGCTCACGACACACTTGATTCGACTGATGATGCTTGCTAGGAGTGGTCAAAAACCAGGCATGTTTATTTTTGCAGCGTACCTATCTTACTCATTATACCATACGTAGTTGATCCATGTTTACGCTAAAAACTATGAGAACAATGGAAAGGTGATTCTGATACGGATTGTCCGCTATTCTCTTGATGGCCAGTGGATTTCCATGTCTTCTTTGGGATGTCAAAGCACTGATAGTTATAACATAGGCTTGCTCCTTGCACAGGTAAAATCAATCCGCACAATATTCCTGCATGTATCAAATCTGTTTGCCAGGCGATTTTCCTTGCATACATGGTTGTACTGAAGAAAAGCGTCAATGTTGGTCTCGCCGCCTTCTTGATTCTCTTCACGACTGTGGTAAAGCTCCTGTAAGTATGACACAGTATCAGCTACCCCGTATCTTTATCACTTTTTAGGATGACTCGGATGTGTCGCGCACAATTCGAACAGGATGATATCGACGAAGCCAACTTAGTCTGCAACTTAACTAAAAATACCCAAGATAGCCTTCAACAGGATCGTTATGATCTGAACGACGCCACATCGACGACACCACCCTTACAATCTCATAAACCCTCAGTCCTGACCTGGCAAATACCAAGATGGATTAACTTTTCATATGCCACAGTTCGACCCTATCACCGACGTCATAGACAACCCAACCCCTTCCGCCCCCAAAATTCAGAATTCTCCCAGCTCGAATCTATGTCACAAGATAACGAGCGAATGATCCATCATACTTCTGGGGCATCTCGGATCAAAGAACCTCTCCGAGAAAGGGAGACATATCAGCCACTTACAGACGTTTCTGGGCCTGTTGTCAAACATCCCCCGCCTATTCCTTGGGATGATGAGACAACCGTGGACTTGCCCTATGATAACCCTTTTTACACGAGAACTTTTGATAATGTCCTATGGCTGCCGCGGGATCCTTTTGGAACCTTAGACCTTGATGATACTGTCGACTTTAAGGTGTCGCTTTGTGTGGACGTTGTAACGGGCCAACTTGGGTCGTGGTTAGGCCTCAGCGAAAATGTTTCCCCTGAAGATACTTTTGACGAGCCTAGCGCTGAACCCAACAAGAGGTCAAGTACAGGCTCATTGTGGCCCATTGATGGTACCGAAAACATCGAGCTACCACCAGCGATTGCCCGACGTGTTGAATGTAAAGGCGGTGACGTGGAATGGACTTTGCAACCGCAGAGACCCTCCACATATCGCCGTAAATCAAGCGGAGCGACATCATTAGGCATTGAAGCGGGGACTCCAAGGAGACCGCCAGTTATCAGAGGCGACTCCCTTCAAGAGGATATCAAGGGCTTGGGACGTGCAAGATCTTCGTCTATTCTTGTTGGTCCGCATCTTCCCTCCCACCCTCAGTCTCAGTCACATATTGTTACCCAAGGCTCCTTGCCGCAGACCTACGGTGAAGTCCTTTTGGCGCACATGAATGAATCAACCTCGTACCTGTCAAACGTTTCGCATGGTCCCCCGAACAGCATTACTGCTCGCCAGGCGATTTTTAACGAGGTTCTGGCGGAGGAGAGGGCAGCGGCGATGATCGATCAGATTGAAGATGAGGAACAGACTCAGAAAGCCACATCTGGCAAATCCTGGTTGACGGCATGGATGTTTAACAGGCGAGAGTGACGACGGGTCATTCCCTTATCTCTTGGCGCATTGATATCTCGGGTTATTATTGACAATTCGTATTATCCACTATCTGTTGCATACCTTGCGTTACGTGCGCGTGATCTCTCAGACACAATACTTGATGACTATAATGACTTGGTTCTACATTTTTTGCTGTTTTCCCGATTCCGATGATTTTCCTGCTGCAACGCTTCTGCGACACCGATAGAGCGAGAGTTGACCGACATTTACCATGTGTGGAGCTGGGCTTGGTTGAGCTTTATAAAGTCTTGACAGCAGGTTTGCTTTCTCAACACTGCACGCGTGAAATATGGTTCCTCTCACTTGGGCCTCGCTTTCTGCTTTTATTCTCGCTGCTCACGCGGGCACCACTCTCTGGTCTGGCAATTTCGACTCTTATTCCACAGTTTCTGATTTTGACACCTGTGGGTTCCTAGCACTCGCTCAAAACTCATGACACTCATGTTTTCTTGTAGGGTCATGGTCTAACGAAGTCGGAGAGTATCAATGGGTAAGCAGCTCTCTTTAGTTAGCGTGTAAATAGCCTAAATGTTTCTTAGTACATTCATGGAAGCCAGCCTACTTCCCACTATTTGGCATTAGATCCTTCCTATAAAAATCCTGCCGACACCGCCGAGTCGCATGGTCTCAAGCTGACTATCGACTCGACCTCCAATTGGAACGGTCAAACAATGGAACGTTCTGAGCTAATTCCTCAAACCACCGCCAACCTGGGAACTGGTAATCTCTTCTATCACTTCTCCGTGAAACGTTCGGCTACGAATCCTCCCAACGTATATCGTTCATTCATGGTGAATTACAAGTGTCTAACTAACATGGTTTGATCACCCGATAGTCTGCGTACGAACATCAGATTTGCTTCTTTGAAAGCCACTTTACGGAGGTAATTTCTCCGGTAACACGCCGACTAAGGCAACACTGACGACTGTTATGCCTATAGCTCAAGTACGGCGTGGGTTCAGACCCAACGAACCTTGTGTGGATGGTTACGGGTGTCGAGAAATGGAGTACCCCCTTCACCGCTGACACCTGGTTCAACTTTGCCTATGACATTGATGTTCGTGGCGCAAGCATACTTTGCCGCGATGCTCGCTGATTGAAGTTCTCCTTAAAGTTCTCTGCTGGCACCGTTGGACTTTGGGCTTCAACAGGTTCTTCTCCCCTCACCAAGGTGGTAGCGAACGTCGCAGCATCAACCTCCACAAACTCCGCCGACTGGCATTTGGGTGTCTTGCGTATTGTCACTGCTAATGACGTTGAGGATTGGTACTTCTCTGGAGTCTACGTCGAATCTGGTCCCATAACCACCACCATTGGCAGCGGCTCTGCCGTTACGACTACCTCGTCCTCGCACTCGACGACTGTGTCGTCCACGAGCACTACGGTCGCATCTACCACGACCACTCCGAGCACTACAACAGCACCGACTCCTATGGCTAGTCACTATGGCCAATGTGGTGGTATGGATCAATCACTCCTGAGCATCCGTGAGTTACCTATTAACAACGATGGGCAGGAACTGGTTATACTGGCCCCACTGTCTGCGCGAGTCCGTACACTTGCACTGCTGTTGCGCCTCCTTACTACTATCAGGTGAGCTTCTTTTGTTTTGCCCTTTCATCTTGGCTTACAAGTACTGTACGATAGTGCTTGTGATCGGTATGTATCAATGCAATATAACGGCTTGAAGTCATAAGGACTAGCTGGTCTACTAATCGTTCAAACCATCGTTCTGTCTATGTAGATGACAATGTTATGACTACAGTATTTAACTAGGCCAAGTATTGCACTCGCCAAGTATCGCACTCAAGGCCAAAAAGACACGGACAGCGCATCTCCAGATACTGACTGGGTGATCAGCTGGGCTGTGTGTGTGCACGAGCCCCAAGTTCGGGAGCAAACTTGATAGGGCTTTGAGATGGAGTTTATAATATACACGGGATTTCCCCCTGGAAAGGTGGTTCAGACGTACTTCAAGAAGATTGTACAAGAAATGATCCCGGAAGCCAAGTCCAAATTCACGTTCCGAAAAAGTGTATATGTAAAGTACAAAGATATAGTTGGGATGTCACTTAAGTACTAGTATAAGGCAATCCTCCGGTGCTCCATAGTCACTCCGGAATTTTACCGTCCATGAAGCACGAGTAATCAAGCAATGCCAATAACACCACAAGCGGCGCGTGCTCCTGCATTTCCAGTCTTGAGGGACTCCTCATCACCGCCCTCACCCAGGTCATCAGGACCCTGTGCCAGCCGTAACGTCAATGGTTGATAAACCACCACCGACAAGTCTTATGAAACTTACAGCGTGGACCACAACAGCTCGTCTGCATTGAGGGGGTAGTGACATTTACAGTGAGACTTGTGTGAGGGAGGGGAAGCGAAGCTTACCCAATGATACTCAGAGGTCCGTTTAGGGATAGCTGAGAATCTTCGAACAAAAAGACGGCTGAACCATAGGCATCTGATTGGATATTTCCCAAGTCCCCAACATGTCTGTTCTTATCTGTAGGTGCACCATGCGTCTTTTTGAATGGGTTGAAATGAGGTCCAGCAGAGAAACAGCCGTCAGTGAGGTCGCCAGATTGGCTATCGATCATACAATTAAGAAGTGGGGTACCTAAAGGAGCTGAGATACGTACTGAACATGGAAACCGCGCAAAGCATTGGGATCCATGTTTTGTATATCACCATGCACAGTGACTGGGCCGCGACCCTTAGCCTGAGAGAATGTCACGGTCCCAGTGACATTAGATGGTCCCGAAAGAATGATGACCGCCTATACTCCGAAATTAGTGAGGCGCCACCGGCGTCCCCCATCTGAATTCCGACCTTTTCCACTGGGGGAAGACTACCAGACGACCCATTCCAAGTCCACGCGGAATACATGGTGTAACCGTAGATGAAAGCAAGGACAATGAACGTGACAATCATAAAACGCTGGAAGGAGGTCCTTTTGGGTTTAGTAGCAGGCATTCTGGGGTCAGTGTATCGGTTCATAGTAGGCATGAGGAAGTTTTGGTCGTAAACAAGTAAGACGCCAAGCTCAGGTTGTGATACGATCGCGTCATATCATGTGACCATACGTGGGTCTTCGGGCAGCCTCGCCGTTGTAACGGTCCGCCCAACTTTGTGACCCACGCTTTCCAATGCCTTAAATATTGCTTTCCAGAGCTGTGTGTCACTTGGCGCAGCTATGAGAGTCTTTGGGAACTTCCTCACCTCGCTGGTTTGCCTTGTGGCCGCCGAGAATTGTCTTGCTAGTGCAATCAAAACTAACCTTACCGGTAGAGCTATCAGTATTTTCAACTGGGAGAACGTTAGATACGTTTACGCGTTTGGCGACTCTTACTCCTTTGTCCAAGGCACTCTGGGCCATCCCAATTTTAGGTATACAGTTTATCTGTACTTATTGTGATTCGTCACGATCCTCTTCAATTATCACAATCCTAGCTTTATTGGAGATCTTCAACACCTTGCATTTACCCCTCAGCAAATCTTGACGAACGAGATCATCGCCAAAAATGTGTGTGCTAAACAACCTATCCATCCAAGCCTGCCCCTCATGAAGCCATGCCTAGACAAGCTCTGACGGATCGAATTGGGTGAGACGATTGGTACGCTGAGGGTCGCGTTATACGAGACTTAGAGACTTCGAATTAGCTGGAGTTCTTGACTGGTTGTTTCTCAGGCAGCCCCACAGCTTGTTACACGCAATTATGGGATTTCGCGTTTGCAGGTTCAGACATTGACGGAGCATTGTATGTTTTTACAATAATTTCGTACTAGAAGTTAACCTGAATGTTTTAGACTCCCGCTTCATCATAATTACACGGTTCCGCTGGTGGACCAAGTAAACCAATGGGTCACTTACGCGTCAAATGTCCTACCCCATCCCGCCTGCGAGACTCTGACTACTTGGTGGATTGGGATCAACGACACCGGCGATACAACGAGCAATACTACCGTACATCATCGTCTGCTGCTGTCAAGGTCATTGGTTCACCAGAGCTTGTACAGATAACTGATTCCACTACGTTTTGGGGAGAGGAGATGACCTCCTATTTCAAAGCTGTGGTGAGTTTGGATTATTCCCCTGACGTTCATGTTTTTACGTGGCCATACTTAGGAACTTGCCTATTCCAATGGTTCAAAGAACCACCTTTTCATCAACGTTCCTCCTGGATATCGGGCTCCTGCATCTATCAACAATTCAAAGGCACCATTATTAAAGGCACGTACAGACTTGTATAACACTGTCCTCGCAGAGCATGTTGCGGCGTTCGCAGCCAAGCATACAGGTCGGTCACGAGTTAATTGGTTTGTGAGAGTGATTGAAGGCCATGTGGCGTTGCAGATACTGCTGTCCTGTCTTTTGACGCAAACACATGGTTCAACACAATCTTGGACCACGCTGGTAACTATGGGTTCACTAACATTACTGGGTAAGCATAAAGTAGCATCACCATTTGTCCTACTTACGTGTATAAACAATAGGTTCTGCACATGCGCTGATCCCGCAGGATTTTTCTGGTACAGTACGTGGTCATTCTTGCTCATCCATTGGACGATTGTTGATACAGATATATTTAGATTCTGGACATCCAACGCAAAGAGTACACCAATTATTGGCGGAAGCGATTAAGATTCAACTACTCAGTAAAACTGCGTAGTTTTTAAATTAAATTAAGACAAAGGACAAAGGGAAGGACGACTAAGGAGCGGAATGCCTTGAGGCAAATAAAACGTATGTACATGAAATGGAAGGTACTCGAAACATAGTAACAACGAGTAACGATAAGTCAGAAAAAAAGTAGGGATGACCTGTTCCATAACTGAGAATAGGCCTCTTGAGACAAGCATAACACCGGCAGGCTGTGGGAGATATGCAACATTCAGATCTAAGGGCAGGAATATAAAATGAGGCCACATAATAAGATGAATACGGAGAGGACATCTATTCGTCCAAAAATAGCCTGAGCCTCAGAAAAAGAGGTAGGTGGTGATGAAAACACCAAGCGCAATAATTACCACAACTTGCAAGGGCACACCCTCCTGTTGATGGTATTGGCCCTCATCGGCAAAGGCCGTTTGGACGTCGGTTTCTGCAACAGACATGCCATCATCAGACAGGGCTGGCCTCCTGCGTCGGAGTTCAGAAACTGTTGACTCCTCGTAGTTTGTCACAACAGCACGAAGCCGTTCAATCTCCTGTAGCGCCAGTTCATACTTGGCCGCTAACTCCTCGTTGTACGAGTCGTGAACAGAAGTAGGTGCTGGCATTGGGACAGGTGCAGGTAAAGCCTCTTGAATAGGAATGGGAATGGATATCGATTCGGGAGAAACAACAGGTTGTGGGGCTGGAGCTGGAACGGGGATAGGCGCGGGATCGGGGGCGTATTCGAGATCAGAGTCCGCTGCCGCGGGTTGGGGCGCAGGAGGAAGCTCTGTGGACTGACGTAGAGGATCGGTGGCATTGGAGACATGAACAAGAGGGACGTCGTGCGCGGCTTCGTGAGAGTCCTCACGCGCTACACTAAAATCGACAGGGGGCGTGAGAGCGCGTTGGAGTTCCTGAGGCTGTGGTGGTGGCTCGATGAAGTCAGGAATACGTTGTACATGACCATTTGCGACAGGCTGCTGGCGCGCAGTATCAAATAACTAGAACGGGTCATAATGAGTGGCAAAGTTAGGGAAGGCGCTGGTCTCACATGTGATTGTGGTTCATCTTCCTCTTCCAACACCTGACCCTCCGCAGGCAGGAAGGCGACCCGGAGTTTATGTTGATGGACTTTCCCCTCTTCACTAGTATCCGAGCTGCTCCACTAGTGGTTTAATGTTCATATGATGTCGGCGTTTATCAATGAAGGAGACGCGTACGATATCAGCCGAGTTCATTGTCTCCTTCGCTGGGGTAATCAGAGTACTCTGGATAAGAAATTTATCCTTGCATTTTGCATTGGACGGAGGGTCCTCCTTGAGGGGCTGGAGCATGACTGGCAGGACTTAAATGAGCCACCAAAAGGTGAACAAGAGTCATAGACGCACCCGAAACATCGAGACTTTCTCCTGATTCAACTCTCCCGGAGTTTGGTCTAACACAGTAAAGCTGCACGACGGCATCAGAATAAGTAATGTCTATAAGTCGGCTGGCACACCTTTGGAGCTGTAGTCTTGACTTTGAAGGCGATGGGCAAAGAATTATGGTTAGTAATCGTGAGAGTGCGCTTGACGAGTTGAGTAAGCGGTCCTGAGGGTTGAAAAGTTAGAGTGTACGTCCTCGGGAACAGCTCTAGCAAATACTTTTAAAGCCGAGAGAGGTACTAGGATTGAGGGAGACGGACATTTTTGAGGATGGGCGTTCGGTGCAGCGTGGTTAACTTGACGTGCCGACTAAAGAGTGTCCTACCACGTGGTTATGCCCTGGCTGCCTGCACAACTTTCAAAAGTGCAGTGGCACGAAGCCCGGCACAGCCCGCTACGGTTGGAGGAGCATCTCGAACACTGCGTTATACTTATGTTGTTGCGATAACGACAGAATCATCCTTTCTAGTAACGTACAGAGACACGACGAATACGTAGTGTTAAATAGAAATAGAAACTCGTATAGGTGACGATAAAAACACTTAATTATCAGTGCCCGTTCCGTAGATACATTCTAGTCTGGTTCGGACTTGGACAACCTCCACCTCCCCGGGCCAAAGCCGGAGTTTGCGGGCTAAATAGTGGGCATTTTCTTTTCAAACTCTCTCGTCGCCATGCCTGACATTGCCTGTCCCGCATGGAATCTATGATTAAGGGTATTAAAGGTATGTATGTCGTTAGACGTAAGTGCTTCAGTCGGGGGAAAATGTATGTACGCAGGCACGTCATAAATATCATCAGTAACAATCAATCCACCAAGTAAGAAAATGTAATAATAATGGTACGTGAAACGCGTAAGTTTCTAATCTCGTTTGCTGAGAGCCTGTAATTGAACAAATTCATAATAATCTCCCCGTTGAGCGAGGAGCTGGTCGTGGGTTCCCGATTCACCAACACGACCATCTTTGATGAAGTAACTGCGAGCAGGCTGTCAGCCGATGTCCCGGTCCGGGTGTGATCACTTACATCTTGTCAGCGTTTTGAATGGTCGACAATCTATGGGCAATGGCGATAGTAGTCCTTCCCTTGGCGGCTTGATCCAGAGCAGCTTGTACGACTTTCTCAGAGTTCGAGTCGAGAGCAGATGTAGCCTCATCAAGGAGGAGGACCTTGGGATTTCGGAGAAGAGCACGGGCAATTGCAATACGTTCTTGATGTCATGTCGTCAGTTAATGGTGCGGAGTCAGATAGAAGACGTGAAACGTACGTTTCTGCCCACCGGAGAGTTGGGATCCTTTCCCGCCAACTTCCGTTTCAAAGCCACTTTGATGAATAAAATGTCAGATAGGAAATACAAATTGAATGATAAGCGACATACTCGGGGAGGGATTGGATAAATTCCAGAATATTGGCGTCGCGGCATGCCTGCTCGATTTCTTCCTGTGTGACCTCTGATTCCGGTTTGATAGCCCCAAGCAGAATGTTGAAACGAATAGTTCCAGCATATAGCGTAGGCTCTTGAGACACCAACGCAATCTGCTTGCGGTACTCTTGAATGTTAAGTTCACTAATAAGTTCACCATCGAGCTGCGCACAAATCATATCAGTACGTGAATGCACAGACAACGCGTAAAGCTCACGAAGATCTCTCCAGCAAGAGGGTCATAGAAACGTTCGATCAACTGGATGCTGTTAAGGGGTGTATCAGTATCCCCTGGAGATACAACATGAACTTTCATGGACATACACTGTACTCTTGCCGGAACCACTAGCACCAACTAGTGCAACATATGTACCAGGCTCAACCTGCAGTGAGAGATCGCGCAGGACACGCACACCAGGCCTCGTGGGGTAGCGGAAGTGGACATTTTCAAAACGAATTTGACCGTTGGTTTTAGCGGCATCGACAACTTTGCCAGCCTTAGATTCCGCGTCGATTTCGGGTATGGAATCGATCAACTTGATGATGTCAGAGCCTGCACCCTTAGCCGACGAAACATCCGGTACAAAGGAGAACACATTGCCAGCCTGAATGGCGCTGAATGTCGTGCTCTGTTCATGAAATAAGATATTGCGGATTCAATGAAACAAGAGGAAGCATCATACCATAAGACCAACGAAAAATTGAAAGGTGCTAAACTCTTGTTTGGAAACGCAGACCGCGCCGTACCAGAAAACCAGAGCAATGACGAAGAACATCATCGACTGCGAGAGTGCATAGAGCAGATTGCTCCAGAGTGCGGTCTTGTTAGATGTCTGCAGAGGCTCCTCAAGACTCTCGCTGTAAAGTTCACAGCAGTCGTCTTCGCGTGTCAAAGCAGCAACGGTGCGGATGGCCCCAGCAGCTTCACAGGCGAGTTGTGCAGAACTTTCGTGAGCCTTCTTGTTGGCTTGGTCTTTCAACACGACAACACGCTTTACCATGCATGAGACTCGAGTACATTGAGGGAAACAGTATCACTCACTAGGCGAATGTAGCCGGCAGAGACCAAGACAGGAGTACAAGCTGATAGAGAACGTCATTACCGTGCCTATCGCAAAGAAATCAGTCCAGCATACCAATACCAATAAGACCTATTTTCCAGACGAAGGCAAGACCGATGATGGAACCAGTTATGAGGGTCGCGATGCTCTGTACGATGCTGTCGAACCAATCATTTAAATAAAGGTTTGAGATATAAATCAGAGACGGCTCACGCTCCGAGCGTAACGCCAGCCAATCCGTTGACTTTTTGAGCGTTGTCACTCAGATTGGCTGTCAGGCTTCCAGTACTGTTTTCGTCCTTATCGAAGAACTCGACTAAAATCTGTGTCAGAAGAAGCCGTCAAAACATCCAAAAGGACTGACTGTCTTGTCTCAAGATGGCGCGGAAACTCAAGGATCGCAACTTGGCGGTCAACGACGCAGCAGCAGACGAGAACAAATAGTTCTGCATGCCGATGGCCACTGTCGAAATAAGAGCAATGACGAAGAACCTGGATAAAAGTGAAGTTGGTCAAAAGCTCATTCGTTTACGTATCTAGTTTCGACTTACCAAAGTGCGTTGCGATCGCCCTGGAAGCGTAGTTCATGACGTGTCGTAGCAGAGAAGCCGTTGATAGCCTTAGCATACACGATACCAAAGGCAGGATAAACCATTCCAGTCACTGGGGAATTCGAACCAATTCTGTCAGGAAGAGTTATAGAGAGGCCAAATGAGAACGTACTCGAGGCAAAGATGGAACCATAGAAATAATTCCTCCATCCCTCGCGGTTCAAGAGACCCATACGTTTGAAGAGGTATAGCATGCTGTGATCACCCTCTTCCTTTGCACTTTCTTGCGCCTTCTGCTTTTGTTCCATGATTTCGCTGGCAAGAGAGCGTCCAGTATTCTTGCGGCCCAGAGGGACCTCTTCGCGAGCAAGTTTCTCAATGTCTTCAGGTTCCTCGGAATCACGATCATTAGTACCAACAGCACCTGCACCGTCCTTTGTTTCACGAAGTTTCTGAGCCTGAACAAGACGTGCATAAGCCCCTCCCTTTGTAATCAACTCGTCGTGGCTGCCAGACTCGAGAACGAGACCATCTCCCATAACGTGGATAACATCAGCATCCTTAATAGTGGACAGACGGTGAGCAATAGTAATAGTTGTACGACCTAATGATATAATATTAGTCAGCCTGGACCTCTAAGTCCAAATATAAGATCTGTACCTGCAGCGGCCTTATCCAAAGCATCTTGTACAATTCCCTCTGATTGAGTATCAAGAGCGGAGGTTGCCTCATCAAGAAGGAGAATTCTTGGGTCGGAAACGATCGCACGGGCAATAGCAACACGTTGTTTCTGACCACCGGACAATAAGAAACCACGCTCGCCAACAAGGGTATCATATCCGAGAGGAAGTTTGGTGATGAATCCGTCCGCATTGGCTTTGATGCAAGCTTCCTTGATAAGAGCAAATTTCTCTTCCTCGGATGCGTGTTCGTACTTTGTGCCAATGAGACCGTGAGCAACGTTGCCTTTGATAGTTGTGGCGAAAAGAGTAGGCTCTTGTGATACTAGACCAATCTGAGAGCGAAGCCACTTAAGGTTGAGATCCTTGACGTTGACACCGTCAAGCTTGACTGAGCCAGATATTGGATCATAAAAGCGTTCCACAAGCGAGATGATAGTAGATTTCCCGGAGCCGGATGCACCAACAAGGGCGGCAGTCTTGCCGGCCTCAAAAGTGATTGAAACACCCTTGACGACTAGTACCCCAGGGCGCGAGGGATAACTGAATTGGACATCTTCAAGGGTAATCTCGCCTTGAACACTCTCGGGCTTCGAGCCATTGAGATCAGCGGAATCGATATCTGGAACGCGATCGATAGTGGAGTATAGTTTGGAAGCAGCTCCCCGTCCATGTGAGATAGCTAAAAAGAATAGCTTAAAAGGAAAAGTGAATCCGAAAGCTAGTTATGCTCACCTTGCATCTCCGGTGCAAGCATAGCAAGCGAGAAGGAACCGATCAGGATGGCGATAAATACATTGACGATTTCGCCGGGAGAAGCTTGAACAATTATGTGAGGAGAAATATGGTTGTAGCGGAAGTAATACTTACCGTGGCCTTGCAAAATGAGCGTAGTACCAAAAGAGAATGCTGACGGCGAATGAGCGACTAAATCTTCAAAAAGGACTATCTACCCACCCAATGCATATGCAGAATATATAACAAAGAAGAAGATGGCCAATCCTCCACCATGCCATGTAGCAGCCTTCAGGTCAACCTTGCGCGATTCATTGATATGGACGTCGTACAGGTCGGCCAGTTTATGCTGAGTACCGAAGGCCTGAGCAGTCCGGACAGTAGAAATAACCTCTTCTGCTAAGCTTCCGCCAGTAGCAATATGCTTGAGAGACAATCTAACAAGAATGAGGTGTTGAATCAATTGCAAAGAAGTGCGGACGTACTGCATATATCCAGAGATAGCCTTGTTCATCACACCACCAGTGATAGCCATACAAGGTAGCATAGAGGAGAGAGCCAAAGCCAAACGCCAGTTACGAATGTAGGCAAGAACGAAACCCGTTAGGAAGGCAGCTGTGAAGTTGACCACGAGTGCAACCTTTTCGGAAATTCCTTGCTGGACCAAATCTATCGACAAAAGTAAGTTAAGCTAATGAGATGTAGTACATAGCGGGACTCACGAGTATCCGTTTGAATTCTAGTGGCAACCTCTCCAGCACCAACGTTGTCGAAGAACGCGATATCCTGACGCAAGACGGCCTTGAGATACTTCTCGCGGATACGCTTCGCGTTGATTTCACCAGTATAAACCCAAACATACATATAAACGTATGTACAAACGAACATGCCAACACCTGACATAGTCCTCATGAGTACAGCTACCATAGCGAATACAAGAGGACATACCAATGAAGCACAAGTAAGTGGCGTCCTTGGCAGCAGTCGAACGGAAATGCTCAGCAGCAGCAGGAATCATGTCATGAATGGTAGCGTTGGTTGACTGGATTTTGCTAGTAAAATCAACGAATTCTTGGGTCAAGTTACCAAAGAGCAGACTCATGAGTGGCTAGGGGAGTATATGAGATGCAAAAAAGTGTAAATGGCAAGAAACAACATACAGCTGCTGCGCCGGCTGCGGCAGCCGCGATCAAGCCAATGAAATCAATGAAGAGCTCAAATTTGGTGGAGAAACTATTATTTAAGGGATATCAGGAACAGATAGAAAGCATGATAGCGTGTAAGACATACCGAAAGAGTTGAGTGAAAGATATGGGGGGTACATCTGGCGTCTTGGGCTCAGCAAGAACATCTGAACTATTTTCAGTTTCGTCTAGTGTCTTGGCCGCCTTGCGACGCGCAAAGAAACCCTGCTTGGGCTTTTCCTCGACGAATGTACCCTTTTCGTCTGCCGTACTGGGACGGGAGTCGGACATGGCGGGGAGGGAGAAGGAACCTGGCGTTCAACTCCAAATAGTACGGGCAAAGGAATGGATGAGGTCAAGACAACGACCGTGTGGTTCTTTAGGCACTTATATCAACGGGGTATGCGGCGCGGAATCGTAAGCCTTCTTATGAAACGGGGATCTTGGCACGCCGGTTGCTATCTGATTAGATTCAAAATTGCCTTTTATTGCAAAATCAACAGATCACCGCTTCTTGGAGACTCACACAATTGTGAACTGTGTTACGCGTCCCCTTTGCCAAGCTGTCGTATTAACTGCGGCTCGGTAATAGCAACTCTACGTAGTTTTTTCGGCTAGAAAGAGTCATTTTTCTTTCGGAATTGAAACCATTCAGTCCCCCGACGGGTCCGCAAATTTACACACTCACACCAGTCTTGACAGTCTTACATCTTTTCCGTCTCCCACGTCTTATTTTACACTTCTCCTTTTGAGCCGACATGTTTTGATTCCGGTGTCCTTACGTAACCTTCTTCTTACCACGTTGCGATAGACTTTGCGGGTGTAAACGTTTACAGCATCACAGAAGGTACTCGGTATTGTGGCCCTCGGTGAACTCTTAGCTTTCTTCATCAGTGCATTCATTTCTCCACGTTCCTTTTAAAACGTTCATTTGGTTCCGAAATGTCTTCGTGGCTCAGTCGGAGCAAAAAACCTTCCGTCACCAACCTTCGTGTCGAATCCGATGCTTTAGCACGCGCTACGACTCCGACACCTGGAAATCCAGCTGGAAAACCAGAGTTTCGCTCAGGTGTTCTAACAATTCGTGTTCTATGGGCAGAGGATCTCCGTTTGCCCTCGGGAACCTCGATGCCGCCAGCAGTGCAGGCAACACTTGCATCTCAGCAAGCAAAGCTCGCAGCTTCGGTTTCTCCGTCCAGTGTACATCAGCACCGACTTGCTAAAAGCAGAGGAAACAGGTAAGTTGACTGTTTTGATACCGCGCAGCTTTCTTTGACCCATCTACTTTCAGGGACAGCATTCAAAGAACTCAGTGCTGGTGGCTCCCATACCTTGTCATAGAATATGAAGTGAATCAGGTACTCATAACACCTCTTGGTGGAGACATGGAGAAACCTCTATACATGTATCAAGCTCATTTGTATGTTACCTTCCTCCGCCTTGATCTGTGAATGCTCATGCGACCCTTCCCCTCCCAAGCGATGTTTCGAGAAACTCTGAAATTTCGTTGCAATGCTATTTGCGTGCGGAACAACCTAAGCGCGATGCAGACGGTCTCACGGCAGTCCTTGGCAATGATATATTCATGGGCGGGATCAAATTCGTCCCAAACTTCGATGAGATGGGCAGCCGCGATCAGTGGTATGACTTCGTTGGTGGAGCGGGGAAGATCCAAATAGGCACTTCATATCTTCCGTCATACGGACACTCTTTGACCGTGGATGATTTCGAGCTCATCACTGTCATTGGGAAAGGAAGCTTTGGAAAGGTTTGTTGTTATAGCATTTTTTTGGAGTCCCAGACTCTTACGAAGTCATAGGTCATGCAAGTCAGGAAGCGAGATACTCAGCGTATATATGCGCTGAAGACCATTCGGAAGATGCACATTGTCAATCGAAATGAGATAACACATACGCTAGCTGAGCGATTAGTGTTGGCGCAAGTGAACAGCCCTTTTATTGTGCCATTGAAATTCAGCTTCCAGTCCGAGCAGAAGCTTTACCTCGTACTCGCGTAAGGTTCATTTCCTTATCTTCGTTCATCTCATATAGAACTTTAATATGGCAGTTTCGTGAATGGCGGCGAACTCTTCCACCATCTGCAAAGAGAAGGCCGGTTTAACGAAGAGCGCGCTCGGTATGTTCATTCAGATCCTGGCTTTCGATCAGGAACCCGAGCTTACTGGCCGATTTACAGATTCTATAGCGCGGAGTTGCTTCTCGCCCTTGAGCACTTGCACGAGCTTGATGTCGTTTACAGGTATGTACCGATAATCATGTTCCGCATAAGAATTCAATTAATGAACGTAGGGATCTGAAACCTGAGAACATCCTTCTCGATTATACTGGCCACATTGCCCTGTGTGATTTTGGGCTGTGCAAGTTAAACATGAAAGGGAATGAGAAGACCAACACCTTTTGTGGTACTCCAGAATATCTCGCCCCTGAAATCTTGACCGCCCAAGGCTATGGTGCGCTCCTCCGTGTAGTTTAATACGTACGCTGACTATGGATGTAGACAAGACGATTGATTGGTGGACCTTAGGTGTTCTCCTCTATGAGATGCTTGCTGGGCTTCCCCCCTTCTATGATGGTTTGATAGACTTACTTTGGTTCCGTCTGTTCGAAGTTTCTCACTGTGACTTTCCTTCCTACCTAGAGGTTACGGATGACATGTATCGCAAAATTCTCAACGACCCTCTACTATTTGGTCCAGAGTTCGGGTCTGAAGCTCGGAGCGTCCTTACTGGTCTCCTGACACGCGATCCAACCAAACGACTTGGTGTCCATGGCGCTGAAGAAATCAAGAGGCACCCGTTCTTCAAGAATTATGTCGACTTCGAGAAGCTGCGCCAAAAGAGGATAATCCCTCCCTTCAAACCCAGGGTTGCCTCGCCAGTGGTATGATCCATCCTTCCCCTTCGCGCTCATGCAACTGATATGATTCACGAAAGGATGTGTCTAACTTTGATACCGTTTTTACAACTGAAGCCCCTGTCGACAGCTTCGTTGAAGACTCAAACTTGTCTCAGACTGTCCAGGATCAGTTCTCCGGTCAGTATATAGCCTATTCTTTACGGTTTCAGAGTTCATTCATGTCCTGCCCATATAGGCTTCTCTTACAACGGTTCCAACTTACCTCAATCTTTGTATTAAGACCGTCTTTTCTGTATACCTACTATATCCCCTCGCTAAATACCTTGCTTTGAAATAATTTTCCCTGGTGGATATCTGTTGCTCCATTCGGATTTTGATTCCTCTTTTCCTATCGTCTCTTCGAACACAAACCACCTACACTCGTTCCGGAATTGATAATTCTTGTTCTTATATATAGATATACATACATACATGGGCATATTTATCGATGGACTCGTAGGATAGATAATTGTTTTAGTGGTCTCGACGTTGTTTCAATCCGCTCAAAGATTGGAGAGATTGGAGTTATTCAAGTTCTTAAAGGGCTCAAAATCACGGCTACTACTCGGCAAATGCCGCAACACTCCTTTCACGAAAACAAGTCATTCAATATATTGAATGGCGACCGTGAGTTATACCATCTATTCTCATTATGATCCTCAGGAAGGAGAAAATGAACCTGGACACACCAGCCCCCCACCGAATGATTCCGACCTAGCTTCTTGGGAATTTGATCCAGGATTCAAGCCTCCTCCCGCACCACCTCCGTGTTTCGTCCCAGCAACCTTTCCCGCACCTGATCACTGGAGTTCTAACAATAGCCTGGCAAGCTCTTCCAAAACGCAGGTGGCTAATTATGTGTCCGATTGGTACCGTTCGTTGACGAGTAAACGCTCCATCAATGAATCTAATGTGCTGCCTCGATCACCATCGCTTCCTCGCGACGGGCAGGATCCTCGGCCGCAATCCATAGAAAAAAAGGACAAGAACAACTGGTTCATATACAACGCTATTCAATCCAACCCTGAGGCTCAATCGACTGGGAAGGCAAGCTCCTCAACCCTTGCTGACATCATTGCTCGAGATCCACCTCCACTTCCAGACGAGAAACGATTCAAGCCTCCTGTGTGGCTCGAAATAGGCCCGTCAAACAAAGGATTTGCTATGTTACAACGTAGTGGTTGGAGTGAGGGTGAACCACTTGGCCCAGACGTCGTTCGCCGGCCTTATCTAGCCTCTGACGCAGACATGATAGATCTAGGGGGGAGGAAAGAGGAAGACATTCCTGTCGAGCAGAAGATCATAGAAGTCGATATAGACGGGTACGAAGACGTGACCGAATTGCGGCAGGTCGACGTCATTGACCTGACTGTAGATGGGGATGACGACTCTCTGCCTCCCGCTTCCAACGCTGAAGGCGAGGCTCATCTCAGAGAACTTCTGTCGGATGGCCACGGCCGAACTGCACTCCTCACACCAATTGCGACAGTGCTGAAATCCGATCGTTTAGGCATAGGTTTGAAGGCCAAGACTGTGGGTCCGTACAAGGCATCGCAGAAGCGGGTTACCCATAACGCTGCAGCTCTGGCAGCACATATCAGGACCGCTGAAGAAAGTCGCCGACAAAAGAAACTGTTCGGTCGTGGATCTAGAGGATTCAATATACGACAGAAGAGGGACGAATCCGACAGGAAACACCTCTTGGCTTATCTCAACAGCTAAAACACTACCATTTATTTTACCTCTGGATTCCTCCTGTATGTACAAATACATCATCTTCCTAAATACTGTCATTCATGTTATGTATAATTACAGACGAATAAAAACATTATGCACAGGGTATCGAAATTGAAATTGTGGGGGAGAGAATTCGGATTTACGAGACGGAGAGATATTGTTGCCATATCTTCAACCCCATATACCCTTTGCAGGTTCGCATTTGACGTCGGCGACGTACATTCGAAGCCACTGGACCATCTCCTTACTGATCTGACTGCATCTGGTGACGTCGATGGTGCGAAGCCGTCGGGGTACAAAGGAAGAAAGGGGTTGATCCACTCCGGGTTGCGCCCCACTTCTAGAACGTCGTGCTGGTGCTAAGCGTGAGGTTGGAAGGGATGAGTGAGGAGGGTACGTAGAAGGAATGGCAGGTAATCGGGACTCTACAAGACCACGAAGCGAGTCCCAATCAAAAGCGATGCATCCATCGACACTCAGAACCTCGAGCCGGGGGCATATACATGGTTGAGATGAAGAAAGATCCTGGGGAAGTTATGTCAAGCCTGCAGACATGAATCGGAGATTGGTTTACCTTCAAAAAACCGGATGAAGTGTCATCAATGTCAATAAGTTCGAGCGAGACGAGAGAAGGAACACGCCGCAAGAAGCTGATAAACTTGATCTCGTTGAACAGGCACGACTCGATGCGTAAACGCGACAATGGAAGACGCGTAGACGCCTGTGCATGTAATAACTGGAGCACAGGTGTTACGTTCTCTAAATAACACATCTCTAAAGACTCCAGGTTTGGAAATGCGATGTGTGTCATAATTTGCCGTGTCAGACCGACGCCAGAGTAGTAAAACGATATCCTTGTAAGTCGGTGAAGTTGTATAAGTTGCGACGAAGGAGGAGATGCGAAATCGTCGGAACGACAAGTGCTATAGTCCACACTGGAACTGGAAATGTTCCGCAGTGCTAACTCTTCTAAATCGGGACATTGACGAAGAACGACGAGCAGAGTGCTAACAGACGGAGTGAACGCATTGAAATATCCAGCTAACTTGAGGACGCGGAGATTGGATATAAGCCTATGGTCCCATCCAAAATTGAAAGACGTGAGTGAGCACGACTTGAGCCGCGGGGTATGGCCCTTGAACAAGGGAAGTAAGGGTGATGAGTACGTATCATCTTGCATTGAGTGATGTATGTGGATCGACAGAGTCTCGAGAAGAGGAGCATATTCCTGGCAGTGCAAGAGGGCTGCATGGGCCTGGGGACGATTGGGAACGCTGAGTCGGAAGGATTTTGCCCTCCACAAGGCCGGGCGGATTAATGTCATCGCATTGATCACATGTTCGGTGACACTGGTGGTGTATTCCATTCGTGGTTCGAAGTTTATAGAAATATCCAGTGGACATGATTTCGAGCGTTCGAGCTTTCGCCGTGTCTTCTCGAGAGAGTCATGAGGGCTCACGGAGATTTTTGTCCACAAAACAGGGGTGTTGAGTGCTACTTCCGACCAATATCGGCTAATGCATAATTATTTACACCACGCGAAGTGTGCGTAAAGAAGGACGTACCAAACAAGCATGAGAGTTGATACCATCACAGGGTCTTCATCTCCTATTTCGAAAACTCCCATGACGAATATTGACGATAATAACTCACTGGGAAGTCGCAGAACAGGCGACTGCAAGCGGACCGCCCGCTCAAGATGAGTTTCCAGCTCGTGACGCTGACTTAGTAAATTTGCCATCCTCGTGTCTAGAGTATCGATGGCCTCCCGCAAAAGAGGAATCGATATCGTCGGTGCATTGTATAAAGCCCTTCCTCCAGCACCCGTTAGCGCGCAGCTTCTCGGATGGGGTACGGATGGGCGAGGGCCGCGGTCCGACGCTCTCCGTCTGGTCGATGTCGCGAAACTATTGGCAGACCTTCGGGCTGGGATGGTCGACATCGGCAAAAGTACGAGGAGAGGTGATGTAGAGGCACTTCTTAAATAGTGGAATGAAGGGTACCCAGCACTGGCTTATTATGGTATATGCGACCTGCTGGAGGCGCCTCGAGTCCTGGCGGCTCCCTTGTCATCTCGATATTGATCACAATTTGCTTTGTGGTGCAGGAACGCACCTTGGTGTTGCGGTGGCACAGGCAAAGGGGGATTTGAAAGGCTTATGCCAACGGAAAATGGGACATTCCCCGAAGCTTATATGGGACAGAGCGATCGCGTATTGATAAAGATGTTCCTACCCAAAGTTCCACCTTGTGTTTCCGGCTTCAGCACGAGGCGGAAAGCATGCCAAAATCTGCATCGTAGCGGAGCAATAGATCCAAAAACGCCTGATGGCTGACCTGCAACGTGGGATAAAATAATGAGCATCTGTAACACGAGGAAGAAAACGAGGCAAGGTGTTTGGACAAAGTTCACGATTGTTTTTGTCACTTCGGCATTCGAACTGCACTCATCCCGCTTACCTGGGTCAGCCACACCTTAAAACTGCCTCGCAACTTACCGATTCACAAATCCATTTGGTCAACATACAATGGTTCATTCGCTTCGATTTCTCTGGATAGCAATTGGCAGGAGGCACCCAGGGCATTCTGGGCATCGTGGTAAATCTAATTTCTAATAAAACACAGAAAATCTACTTATGACCAGCCAGGTGTCAGTGTCACTGGGACACGCTGGCAGATCTATGTACGATAGTAGAATATTTGACAGAGAACCTGGTCAGAAACGTATCACGGCATGAGAACACATGGTAGGAATGATCACAGAATGGACAAGGATTAGCACTCACGAAGACATCCAAAAACACCGTCAATGCGCTCCCTGGATTATTCCCTTTAGCATCGAGAGAGTGCCCGGTAAATTCAAGTAACATACCCGCTAACCAACCAGCATTTTTCATCAAATAATTTGTATCAACACTTTTCACGCAAATGGACAATGCGTAAGCAACATTGCCAAAGATTGCAAAGTAGAAAAGGGCAGGCGAAAGACCCTCGCATCGTGTTTTGAAGTTTTTCACTGATCAGAGTCAGAATAATAACACAAAAACACCCATAACGTTTCCCTACCGATTTGAGGTAACCTAGCTCCTAGCTACATATAGAAACAACCATGAATAGTCTTGAAGTACCCGGGTAGAAACAGGAACATACGTAGAGTGCTGCGCTGGTCCATCCCAGGATTTGCACGTCCCAACGCAGCTCCTTGTCAGGTGATGTCTGGCTGTCTCCTTCGACTCCGTCGTCGATCCACCAGGCCAAGATTCCTATTAAGAAAACAAAACAGAGAGCACCGGTATAGCGCAACAACAGGACACAGTTTTTTAGAGGTTGCCGAGGTAGCCGATTTAGAAGTGGCTCTCTTTCGTCGGAGGATTCTGGTAGTCGTCTGTTTCGTTTCCACCGATAGTAGTAGATCTGGCCTAGCAAAGTCATGTCACACACGGAGTACTAGGGCGCCATTGAGATTAATCGTAGAAAGATATTTTTCAACACTTACATACACAGCGAGGAGGATGACCGTTGGCAATAACCCTCCCTTGATTGCTCCAACTAGATTGGCCAAATCGCCCAGAAGCCATATCACAACAAAAATGATACTCAAGCCCTCACCCGACTGGAGTGAGTAGTTTTCGTATATCTGAGGAGAATAAACAATTATCCTTTTGAGCAAGACTCGTCAGCTGTTCAACATAAATGAAAGTGAATCTGTAAAGTGCGTACCAACAAGCGATAGAGACCCAACCAAGCTAGTCGGGGCTTGAATAAGTTCATTTAGTACAAGGAAGACCCTATCTGAGAACGCACAATAGTGCTCCAACTATCATGGATATTCCTCATTCTGGCACGATGAGAACTTTGAAAATGGTGACGTCGACTGTCACGTCACGCGCACTGTCACCCAAACGTTGAACCCAGACTCGTCCACCAACGATGAACGGACAGGAAGCGTTCCGAAGACTTGCTAACCAACTCAAAGTTGCAAGGGGAGGAGGCGGTCCTGGCCCTGGAGGAAAAGGCCTTTTTGCTGGCAGTGGACTCCTCATAGCTGTCGTTGCAGGTGGTTTTGCCCTAAATGCGAGTTTGTTCAATGGTACGCAATTATAACCATGGTTTTTGAGCGGCTTCTCAGTGTCATAAAAGTTGACGGAGGTCATCGTGCCATTAAGTATACTCGGTAAGCTTCCCTTATTCTCCTCTTCCTTTGGTATTCACAAAGCGGATCCCAGTCTACACGGCGTTGGGCAAGAAATTTACCACGAAGGAACACATTTTAACGTCAGGCGACTTCACACACTCTCCTTTTGCAAATAAGCTCATTTGTTATACAGATTCCATGGTTTGAATCACCAATTATTTTTGACATTCGTGCCAAGCCGCGTAGTGTCGCGAGCTTGACTGGCACCAAGGGTATATGACATCTCATTACTAGCCGTTCACGTTTTAACTTGGAATTTCAAAGATTTGCAGATGGTGAACATCACATGTCGTGTCCTGTCGCGCCCGTCAATACACGCTCTACCAACAATCTACCGAGAACTCGGAAAAGATTATGACGAGAGAGTTTTACCTTCCATCGTCAATGAAGTACTCAAGAGTGTCGTGGCTCAGTTCAATGCTAGCCAGCTGATTACACAGCGAGAGCATGTATGCCTCTTGTGCGGTCTGTTTCATAGCTTCTTACTCTCCACTAGGTTTCTCGCCTTGTTCGCGAACGCCTGACGGAGCGTGCGCTAAGTTTTAATTTGGTATTGGATGATGTTTCCATCACACATGTGACTTTCTCTCCCGAGTTCACGCACGCTGTTGAAGCCAAACAGGTACCGTACAAGTTTGAGAAAGTCGTCACCTCTATCTCAACGAACTCTAGGTGGCTCAACAAACAGCTCTTCGCGCCGCTTTCTTGGTTGACCAAGCCATTCAAGAAAAGCAGGTTCGTAGAAACAACATCACTTCTATCTCAGTTTTTAAACATACAATGGCCAGTCAATCATTGTTCGCGCCCAGGGTGAAGCCACAAGTGCTGAGCTCATTGGAGATGCTATGCGGAAAAATAAGGGTTTCCTTGAATTACGCCGGTTGGAAGCAGCTCGTGATATCGCCAACCTCCTCGCGACATCAGGCAACAAAGTTATGCTCGATTCTCAGAGCTTGCTACTCAATGGTAAGTATGCCAATTTTTTTTACGTGTGAGCCTTGTCCAACCCTTTCTCAGTTGCAGGCGATGCAAAAGAAATTCTTAAAGTAAGAAACTAACTAATTATAATTAGGGTATGTAGGGCGCGAAATTTATTCAATCAAAAAAATCTGTCACATCACATGTTTCTTGTCACTTGGCGTTGAAGTTACTTTTGCATAAGTAAGATCGCGTCACTCTCTTTTTACTCACTTTCTCTGTAACATGCCTGAAAAACACTACAAACAAACTGCCAAACGCTCAGCCAATCGTTATGATGACTCAGAAAACGAAAACGAGACGGCGTCAGATTCAACGTCACGTCGTGAAAGAAAGAAAGTTAGATGGGAGCATTCTGCTCCAGTTACTGAACCGTCTATCGAGGAGGAAATCGATTCGGACGAGGATGAATCAGCGAGTGAAAAGGCGCGTCTGTGTTCCTACCTCTTATATTCGTGCACTTAGTCCGTGATAGACCTGTTTAGCCGCGTGGTGCAAACAGTGAGTGAATTATCCAACACCAGTGCAGGAAGCTTGCTCAATTGATCCGCAAGCGGTCAACTCGGTTGCGCTTATTACGATGCTTCAAAAGGTGTCCTTTACGTCTTGGAGGATACACAAGAGTCTCCCCATTTCGACCTCACCACTATCCGTTGGTTTTTAGCCTTTCTACGTAATCTATCGAAATAAACCTTTGACAGTCCTGGAGCAATCCAATCCTAAGGTCGCGTTAACATGCTCCAAGGCTGATGACAACTTCATGGACACTCTTCGAGATCATAGTCAGGCTGCCTCTCAAAAGATGCGCATATATTAACATGTTGAGCAGTGGATGTAACCAGCGGCGTCTTTCAAATACGGCCTCACAAGGAGTTCAGCCCTTCGAGAGGACGCGATCGGTTGCTCTCTCTTCACTTCTTGGCTAATTTACCACACGAGGAACTACCTTTGGATTCGTCTTCCCCCCAAATTGATTCGATTTCTGGAAATGCCTATGACTTCATGCGAAAGCGCCGAGACGTCAGCGGCGACCCCACATTGAAAAGATGGAATGCATTGGTAAGATTGTCTAACTTTGCAGCGGTAGAGTCGTCCCCTCTTTGTGTAGTACAGGTTGATTGTTTCCGATGGCTTTGTTTTTGATTTCCTTTCGATGGTCAGATGGCGTCTATTGGAGCACTGCTTGACCACGTTGTCCGTGAACGCGCTGTCGGCGATCTTGATGACGAAGGTATCGGGGGGTTAGACATTCGTGACATCGAGATTCTTACCCTGTAAGTGATCATGCTGCGTAGTGATGAGAAAGCTATGCTCACTACGGGTACATCGCTTAGTGACCAGGTCCTGCAGATAAACTCAGATGCATTATCGTTCGTCGAATATAACTCATAATTGCCAACCTTAACCCAATATCTAGCTCGCTTCAAATTTTCGAAAATGAAAGCCATGCATCCGTTCATTCTAATAAAACGAAAGAAGGCCTATCCCTTTTTGGTTAGTCAATTCGTTCACTACCCCTCTCTTCAGCTGTATAGCAATCTATCTAGGCATTTTGAACATTACTAATACCAGCCTCGGACGGTCCTTGCTACGAACTTGGCTTCTCCGGCCGTCTCTTTGCCTCGACGTTATAATGCGAAGGCATGATGCTATTGAATGCTTCCTACGACCGGAAAATCTCGTTTCCGCTGGTGCTTTACATTCCCATCTAAAAGGCATTAAGAATGTCCCTCGTATGCTAAACGTCCTAAAGTCGGGGAAAGCTAAGGTTTCCGACTGGCAAGGTCTCGTGAAGGTCGTCATCGTTATCATAATCAACGACAGACCATTGATTGTACCATTGTCCAGTTCACGTTTCATGCGACTATGCTTCGCGAGATCCTGATTGAATTACAAGGCTCATCTCAGATTGAAATTGTGGAAAAAGTTTGTCTCTCTTACAATGATCATTGGATAATCTACTCATGATCATGACAGCTCATGACGGCACTAGATGTGGTGAAATTCAAAGAGATCGGGCGCAGAATCAATGAGACGGTCCGACTTTATTTGTCTTCTTTTTATGTGACCGTCATCTTAGCCTTCAGATCGATTGGGAGGAATCAGTAAACTCTGCAAGAACCTGTGTTCGACCTCACATCGACGAGGAACTTGACAACAGGAAGCATGTATATCATGGCATTGACTCCGTTCTGGTGCGCATCTCTTTTCGGTTTCTTATGAAGATATCGACGTCTTTTCTTTTATTCAGTCCAAAGTGGCGGAACAAATTTGCGAAACAGTTCCACGCGACTACGCCTTGTCTCTCAACGTTGTCTATTTTCCGCAGCTAGGTCAATTGGTTTTCTTGCCTGTCACTACTCTCTTACTCTCCTCTTGGTTTTTAGGGTTCCTTATCTGTATTCCCATGCTAGAGGAATGGAAAACGGAAGCTGGTATCCAAGTCATCGACGGATGGACTTTTCAGGCAAGTCTTGCATCAAACTATCGTATGATGACTTTTGAACGTCTCTACCCAGTTCTCCTCTAAGTATGTATAACCCTTTTTGTAGCTTTCACCGAGATCCGATTAATTCTGCGGCAGTGAATACGTTTACTTCAAGTCCCAAGAAATGCACGGTAGGCTTAGGATCTTTCGCTTGCACACCACCCCGCACCCCCAATTGACCAGACATTCTAGATATGGACATTCATATAGGTGACCTCCATTCGACCATCGTCGATCGTGAAATCGAGATTATACAGGACCTTCTTGATGAGATTTTAGTGTATGATGCAGCCATCACCCAGGCCTGCCATGTTTGTGCGGAACTGGATTGTCTCCTCTCCTTTGCAGAAGCTTCGCGGACGTACAACTATCGGCGTCCTGTTATGGTGGAAGAAAACATCATCGACATTTATCAGGGAAGGTGAGACTCGAAACCTATCCACTAGCGAAATGTGCTATCTGGACGATCGTTTGGTTTAGACATCCGCTGCAGGAGCAGGTAGTTGACACGTTTGTGCCTAATGACGCACGTCTTGTGGGGGGTGCGGGATCTGGACCTACTTTCCGGAATGGCGAGGATATCTCCGATTCGGAACGATGGAATAACGTGTTATTATGCACGGGGGCAAATGCGTGTGGCAAGGTTCGCAATTGCCAAAATTTATTCAACAGATTTCATGTGGAAATGAATGTATCCATACAGAGTATCTATCTTAAACAGGTAGGATGGTTCTGATTTCTGTCTTTGTTTATCCCGAGAGTAATCAGTGAGACTGCCGCAGATTGCGTTAATCCAATATATGGCGCAGGTATGCTTTCCTCGTCCTTTTCTAGAAGGAGAAGATTTTTTCAAAGTGCCTGCTTCGTACATCGTAGATTGGGTGGTAAGATTCTTCTTTTATAGACAAAGACACGAGAAATTTCATCCCCTTATGCTTCGACCGGATGACCAGTTTTGTGCCAGCAGAATCCGCGAAACTCGGACTAGTGGACAGGAGTATGTTCATCGCTTACCACCCGATGTCCCAGACTTATCTTCATTTACAGTATTCACGCGAATATCTACGAGGGAGTCTGTCTCTAAGGTATGTCTACCGTTCGCTGATTTATCTTCTTTTCATTATCCACATATTGTATAGGTACAATCAGCGTTCATGATAGACCTCAATCAAGTTTCCTTGGCTTTGCGAAACTGCACCTCACGTTCCCTCGTCCTTCTCGACGAGTTCGGCAAAGGTACGCTTTCAACAGGTCTGTCTCCTTTCTCTTGTCACCTCGTGCATGCCATCTGCTAAATTCCGTCCGTGCAGACGGTGCGGGCCTCTTCTGTGGTGTCCTGCAGCATCTACTCAACCGCGGGAAGGAGTGCCCCAAGGTCCTCGTCGCGACGCACTTCCACGACGTTTTTTGTGAGGATTTACTCGACCCGCGTCGCTGTAGAATTTCGTTCCGCCACATGGAAGTCATGTTCACGGCCAGCGATGGCTCCCTTCTCCCTGTCGATACCGACACGGATATAAATACTACCTCAGACGGAGCGGGCGTGCGACGTATCGGTGCCGGGGAAAAAATTACGTATTTGTACAGGTGTGTGGTGAACACTGTGTGGTTTTTCTCATTCTATACAACAGGTCGGGCGCATGCACAGGGTTGCGGAGGGCCTCTCGCTCGATTCGCACGCTGCGAAGTGTGCAGAGATGTTTGGGATCCCTTCGCGACTTGTCCAGCGTGCTCAGTATGTAAGGTCAGTTTGGTCATTGATAAATCAAGCGGTATCCCATCTATCTGTGTCCATGACTTGACCTGGGGTTTATGATAGCTATCTCCTTTCGACACACGAGCTCGGTCGTCTCTTGGACGAAACCATGACAGAAGAGGAACGCCTTGACTTGCAGGATGCTGAGGGTGTATGTCGGCGCTTCTTGGCATGGGACCTCAATTCACCAAAGCAGGAAGCTGACGCAAAAACGATGCTTGCACGATGTTTGGGACGAAAGCAAGGTGACGACATAGACATGGATGAAGGCTGAATATGCTGCACGACGTTTGATTGCCCATGTCCTACATAACACGAGCCAAATGTGTACAGCTATATTCTAATGTTTACTCTGTTCTACAGTCCATATGCTCGACTTACAGAGTACTTTTGTCCGCCCCATCGTGCATGCCCCTGCAAAAGACACTCCTAAATCTTACTGTAAATCCTTGTGAATCTCCAATCCTGGCGGTGTCCCGAGCACCTGTTTGATTGCACCATACATCAAAAATTGTGAGGACACGAGACCTGCAGCCATGATCATCGATCATCCTTGGGCCCAACCTCGCAAAGAGGCTCCCGAACCCAGCCTGATGCACCAAAACAGTGAGGCAACACACCATTGACCGTAGGCCCATGACCCTTCTTGATCTGTGACAATAACGTGTCAGCAGGTTGGCTGAGGACACAGCAACGAAGATACCGTTCCCGAGGGCAACGGTGAAATTGACAGGGGGAGTCTGTCAAGTTTCGGGGGTGACGGAGCGGTAGATAATCTCGTGGCAGAGCTCGTTAACTGTGAATTGGCCGATGGGGTAGGGTATTTGTCTGGTACTTAGGTTGACACGTCGGGATCTAAGTATACGATAAAACAAGTAGGACCAGAAAACTTACTAGCAGAGTATAGGAAGGAAATCACGGAAGCCACCTTCACACACGAGGCGAGCGAAGCCGTTAACAAGGCCAGTAGCGTAGCGACGCTCCGAGGCAAGTCGGATGTGTGTTGCCTCCAAGGAAATGACGAATATCTGTGAAAAATCTGAGGCACGTAAGCTGCAAACTTTCTCAAACAAGAACTGGAAAAATGCACTCTGCAACACTAGCAGCCCCTAGATAGATGGCAATGGGATGCTTGACTGTTGTGTCCCCGGAGAACTTTTTCTTCCAGAACCCGTACCCGGTGAACTTGGTCCCCACCTGCAGTCTAAAGCGAGAAAGACACTAGTACCCTCGTTTTTGACGACATGACGCGTTCCAGAGATGAAGCCGAGGCCTTCGAACGTTGGGTCGATCTGTATCCTGGTTTTGACGACGTCGATGGCTGAGACAGCTGGGAGAGATCGAGAAACCGTACGCGTCATGGCACCGTGGCTCAGGCTGCAGACACTGGATGACAAGAGCACGAAGGGTGTTGGCATTGGACGTACGTGCAATATGCTGCACCTGGGAGTCGTGTAAGGCAATGTTGTATACCAGTAGGATTTGAGATCATATTTACTATTTGAAGAAGGATCAATAGTCGCGCGGGGTGAATCAGGGAATGAAAAACAGTCGCATTTGCTTCGTTTTCTCTTGAATTGACATGGCAGGCACCGAGATATAATAATACTAAATGGTAGACGTTGATTGTCGCGAATTCGAAGACGATATAACCATTTACTTATACATAAGTACTACATAGATGGACTGGGCCGAGTGACGTCAGAGCCAAATCATAGACAGTTAAGTATTTTGCAGACCTCTCATCGATCATCTTGGAATCTCTCGTCAGCTCTCGTCCAGTCACCAACGTGTCTACATCAACACTGTAGCAAGATCATTTGAAAACTCGTTAGTCTTGCGTTAGTCTCCTGAAGCTCGAGAGTTAGTCTTAGTGCCGTGCGACTCCAACAATTATTTGAGAACGGTGCTGGTGTACTGTCTAACAATGAAATCTTTTCTCTTACCTTGTTGAGAGGTAAAAACATAATTTAGTGCAAAGTCATATACACGAGAAGTTAGAAACACGGAATTCTGGAACACGGTTACTCCACATAGTCCATCAAAAAAGAGATCGGACAAGAGGTAATCGACAATTTTCCGTTGCATCTTTTTGTTGAATTCCTTAGCTTCAGAGAACGAGTTTTTGATGTACGAGCTCGCCTACGGTTCATATGTATAATGATATGTATGCCGCATCCGTTGACTGTGACACCGGAGATCAGTTGTGGCTGTGCAGAATTCGCTTTTGCGCAATTCATTTGAGTGCTCTGATCATGGACAACCACTCTAGGGCCCAATCACCCTCTCAGCTCTCAGCTTCTTCGTCCAAATACCACCACCCATACTTTACCCCTGCAGAAGTCAAGTACCTCTCCGAGAAGCAACGCGGAAAACTCACAGAGACACAAGAGGAGAAGGCTCGGCAAAGTGCTTGTGGTTTCTTGGAGGCACTTGGGGCGCGTATCGGATTGTATGTCTGTCTCTTCAATGTTCTAGATCCCCGGTGCCTATGTATCAATGTCATGACCAGCCCGCGTAAAACGACAGCAACAGCCCAGAACCTATACCACCGCTTTCACTTATTCTTTCCGCGGAAGGACTTCAACTATCATGTAAGCTTCTCTGCGGCGTTCATTGCTATTCATGCTGATTTGATGACACTCTGACTTAGGACGTAGCGTTAGCTGCGCTGTATGTCTCAACCAAGATGCATGACACACTGAAGAAACCACGAGAATTGCTTGCGGTATCCTATGCTGTCCGCTTCCCGGATTTGGCTGCAAAGTCCAAGCATCCAGGAGGAGAAGTTGACTTGGATACAATGGATCCACAGGTACGAAGCAGGGCTAGAAGCCCGCCAATTTGACGCTGATTCGGATGTGCCTCCAGGTCGTTGAGCATGACCGACAACGCCTTCTGGCAATCGAAAGACTGATATTGGAGACAATATGTTTCAACTTTACCTCTAGAATGGCCTTCCCATATGTCATAAAGATTGGACGGGCTTTGAAAGGTCTGTTCCAGCTAGTCTTTTGTTCGTGAGTCTGTTTTGACGCCCACCTTTAGCCACGAAGAAATTGACGCAGTTTGCCTGGCGACTGGCAGTCGACTGGTGTGTATTCAACCCTAATATTGAGTAGCGGATTCAGTCTTGCTCACCGCACGATACAGCTATCGCACACTTCTACCAATACAGTATCCCCCGCATACCCTCGCATTAGGAAGTATATATGTTGCAGCGCTTCTGTCCTCGTTTGAACAGCCAATACCACCAACAGAGGAAGGGTTTCTCACCCCTCAGGAACTTGCCTCGTACCTTGGAAAACGTGACAAGTGGGAAAAACAATTTCAGTCGCAGGTGGAAGATCTAGAAGGTATGTCCTCTGAGTTCTCCCATCTCTAGCTCATCTTGCATAATCACTAAAATCTCTAGTCATCGCACACACGACAATCGACCTTCTGCTCGCAGCAACACAAAATCCATCAGCCAACACATCTCCCAGCACACCCTCTTCGCCCTCTCCACACCTCTCTATGCGCAACCAGCTCGACAAGCAGCAGAACCTTTCGCAGCCTGTAACATCTCCATACAACAGTGACCAGCTCATCCGGCTGAAGATATCCATGCGTGAAACGGAACACCCACCACGACAACGACAACCTTTAGGGAATGCAGACCCTAGCGCACTGTATGGTGGCGATGATGTCAATCTTCTTGGACGTAATGAGGGGACGGTGCGGTTCCTATTTGGACCACCCGGTGTCGTAACCAGTGTCTGAACGCGATATTCATCCTGAAATGTTGTTGTTTAGAGAGCAGACTTTGATATGTGACTGAATATCTGTACCTTCATCGTCGGATTCCTGCAGTTCGTACCCAACCCACACCACTTCTGAGCAGCTGTTACATCCTACAAGGTGGTGTCCATTCTCCATATCCGTGGTCGCGATTTTGTACATTCCTCCACAACGACAAGAGTATCGCCAAACATTGTCTTCTTCTAACTTTGTCACAACCTTCTCAAATTCCTCCAACGATACGACCTGAGCAGGTCTCGGTGCCGTTGCAATAATACGTCGATACCCATCATACTGTTCACGCAGCTCTGGATCAGAGAGCGTGCTGTAGGCTTCCTTGATCAGGGAGATGGATATGGGGCCTAACTGAGTAATCTTGGAAACATCGTGGTTATTCTTATCGGGGTGGTAACGAAGAAGTGCACGATGATATGCGATCTTTATTTCAGAGGGAGATGCATCTCGTGAAACGGAAAGCAACTCGTAGAAATCGGGTTGCGCCAGCCTGAGGATGTGGTGAAAACTTGAAGACACGCTTGGTCACGGTTGTGACATGGATAATAAATTGTTTGGACTGTGACGCGATCGTGTCCAAATCGCGTCGCGTCTACTTTCGGTGTATGCTAACAAAAATTGCACATGGAGATGTGATAAGAGTGTACGAAATTGAAGTACTTGAGGACATAGACTAACTAGCTACTAGGTCCGTATAGGTAGAGTTGTCAGTCGAGTTCAATGTTCATAAAAACGAAGCGAAAGCGCAAATCAAAAACAAGTCCGAGTCGCGTCCGCAATGATTTTTACGCAAGAGGGACATAAGTCTTCTTTCAGTCTGTAAGACTTGAGTTGTTCTTTTGGTAGACGATTTTGGCTTCAGCCCAGCTGATCCTGGAACCAGCCGTGGCCTGAGGCAGCTACATCAGTTTCGTATTCAAGAGGGAGGATAAAGAGACTCACAATACCGGTTCCGTATTCTTCTAAAACAACGAAAGAGCACTCCAGTGTCGTGTTCGGCGATCCATTACCGAACCCGCCTGGGCTCTTTGAAAAGTCTGGCATAGTAAGCTCGGAAGGGGATTGATTTTTGGGATAAGGGTTTCCTAGAAGAGACAGTCAGATCATCTGACTTGCTTAATGTTCTACGGAAAGCTCACCAGGGTAATTTGGCTGGGAGAAACGCCCCAAGAAGTAGCCCGTTGCGAACAAGTCAGAAGGTTCGAGCGATTGAGGTCGTGTAGTGAACAGCCAGACAGTATAGTTGTAGCTGGACACGCCGTAGTCCGCCCGGGTATGATATTCGAATGGGAAGGTTGAGCCAGCAATGATGACGTCGCCGTCGTTGGGAGATACGATGCCGGCGTTGATTAACGGAGCAGCACAAACAATTTGAGTGAAGGCGAGGAAAAGGTAGAGGACGAGAACGAACATGTTGAGCCTGAGTTAACTGAGAATTCTCTCAGCTCTGCCAGCGTTTGTCTGGAATGCTAGCGGTGGCAGTGGGGACAAAAAAAACGACCAGGCCAGTTAATATAGGCGTGCTAACAGAAACCCCCGACATTGCGATATTAAGATGTTTTGGGGGCAAATCAGCTGTCAGACACGAATCAAGAGATTAGATGACAAGCAACAACGTGCAACAACATATGCATATTACAGGAACTATCAGCACGGACACTCTTGCCCGGCCGCATTTAGAATCGAGCGGCATGAAGTATCGGAAGCATCAAAGACATGTGGAGACTTCATATCAGGTTAGCAAGCCATAGTTCTTAGAAGTCCTGACACAATTCACGGCGTTGATAGACCATCGTGCATTCCGATAAAAAGTTTTCTTTCCAGCGTGGTCATAAACCTTGATAAGTTAATGGACGATTTGGATCGCACCTACCTGATTTAACCTTCGAGGCCGAATTTGACGTGTGCCATGAACACGACACAGTTGTGATTGCAAGGCAAGAGACCATGAGATAATATGTATATATCATCCATTAATAAGGTCACCAGTGCGTCTCGATAAGTCTACCAAACCAACGCCAGTACCAGTCCCCTCTCACCTCCAATGGCTCTTCTGTTTGGTTTCGTACACACAACTGACAGTCTGTATATTCTTCCTGAACCACGGGAGCCATGTTGCATCAATCTGTGAACATTGGTCCATGATGAGGGTCATAATCCGGGTGCACTTCGGCAGAGATGTTGCGTCCGGTTTATCAGTGTTGCCTGGGACACCCTCTTCCCAAGCCACAGCTGCTTCTGCTGCAGAAATGCGCGACTTGACAAGCCTGACGAGCGGTCCCGTGAGTACGTCTTGCGATTGAGATACGTCGATGTGCGTTAACGCAGGACAAATAATGGGAGTCCTATTTGTGTCTGATATCGTCTCATCTGTTAGGGGGAAGATAAAGTCTGCTAAAGCATCCATGACGGTGTTTGCACACTTGGAAAGGGAGTTGAGCTGCAGATGTGTGAGGTGTTCGGCGCTTTGTAAAAGGCGCTTTACGACATTGGAATCTACCGAGCACCTGTCGATAACGAGATGTGTGAGATGCGCGGCACCTTTGTTCGCAATCATGCACTTGAATGCGAGGTTGAGAGTAAGGCTGGAAGCTCTGATGATGAGGAAGTTTAAGTTCGGGGCGATAAGGGATTCGAGTAAGCTGGGAGCCCAGCTACCCATGAGTTCAAGATGAGTAAGATGAGATAATCTTAGGGGTTGGGCAGGACAAATATAAGAGAAGTGGTCCAAAATCTTGATGGTTTCGAGGTCCGGGTTTGCTTCCAATGCTTGCATAAGATATTGAGGATCTTTACTGCAACTATGAACACCGAGCGACGTGAGACTGGTGAGATTCTCGGAGATTTCTTTCCAAGAAAATTCAGATCTTGAAAAAGAAAGTGAATGTAGTCCTCCATTTTGAAGCAGAGGAATCAATCCAGGACTAGCGCGTCGTCGACAGATCCGCTCCTCTATCATCTCAAGTTCTTCAAGGCATACCAGTGCATCCTTTCCTAATTTCATCTTCTCGATATATTGAGCTGGATCCCAAGAAACTGCAGAGAAAACGCGGATTTGGTCCCAGGCAATATTTGCAAGCTCAGGAAATGGCCAATCGGCATGGGTTGTAACATCAGCCCTGATGTGTAGCTCGCGTATGATCCCCTTAGATTGTTTGAGCCACAGCGATAACTTGCGAACTGGCAACTTTGGAGTGAGAATGAGGGTACACCAAAGAGCAGGTGTGGTCCGTGCGACATTGCGCCAGTAGCTGCACACGTGCAAAACGCAGATGAGAGCAGCCGGGTCATTTAATAATGCGTAACGAAAGACCTCGCTCAGAAGTTCCACCGGGAGCTTCTCAAATTGGTTGCGCATCGATCTCTGCCGCTTTGCGTGTGCGCATTGTGCTCGGAGGATATCATCTTTGAGTTTCGAGATCTCGTCGCGTCGTTTCGTGTTCGCTTGTTTGATGCGGGAAATTGCCATATCTGCCATAGATAATGACGCGTCGAATTTGGAAGCAAGAAGAAATAGTCGCGCAGCGCGCGCATAACCTTGCCACTGGTCTGGAGCAAGTTTGATGACGACTTTCGCATCATGTAAAGCATCCTTAAGCATGCCAAGTTTCTCGTAAGCTGCGGCACGAGAGTCATAGATAGCGTGTTGTCGGTCGCCCCCCGTACATTTCAGAGCCTAGAAATGATAAATTGAGACCAAGGAGGCTAGACCTGGAGAAAGTGCCTGGCTTGCCTTTGAGAAGTGATTCAACGCCTCATCCAGACGCGACTCCTTAAAGCTAGTTATTCCTTGATGAAAAGAGGGCTTCCAGGCCATTTCACGAGTAGTCAAGTGACAGTATGGTCGATGAACATTGATGAATGTCGCGTCGACCAAGAGAGTGAGAGTTTACATAAGAAGCCGGAGATGCCGAAGAGTCGGAGGACATTCCTCTGCCTGTCGTGCAGTGCTAGTAATGGGTGATTCACAGATCAATGATCCACTGAGCATAGTGGCCTTTTTGTCCGAATGTAAGATAGGCACTGGATGTCGACGTTCGGTGGTGTAGCGTTCCAGAAAGTTCGATGATCTGCCACAATCGGCATCCTTGTATTGATCATATAGAGTACAGCTTCTCTCAGCACACCTTTTCCCCAACAACACTCATCATGTCCCTTTCCGCGAGCTACAAGAAGTGGGACAAGCTTGAGGTATGCTTTATTGCTTGTCGCTGACCCTAATGGCGATCTTAAATTATCTCGTCCACAGCTTTCAGACGATTCTGACATCGAGGGTCATCCCAACGTTGATAAAAAATCGCTGATTCGGTGCGCGCTATATGCTGACAGTGAATGTGATTCGATCGGCTTATACATGGTCTCTTCGATAGATGGAAGCAGCGCGATATCCACGAGAAACGCGAATTGCGCAAGCATACCATCGCGCGACTCAAGGCGCAGATCGCTTGCAACTCTGTTCTACTCCCCCGCATTACTGAAATTTTCAACACTCTTGCTGATTCTGCCCCTCCCGTTCCCCCGACTTCCTACTTTAACTCTTATGTTGAACGCCTCGAGAAAAATCCGTCGCGCGATTGCCCTCCTGGCAACAACCCAGACAAATCTGAACAGACCTATGATGGCATGTTGTTGACTTTGCTCAGGAAAGTTGGAGATGATGCGCGTGTTAAAGTAAAAGAAGCCAATACACTCGAGTCCGAACGCGATGAGAAAGTCGCTAAATATCTTGCGAGTGGTATGGCGGAGCATGTAACCAAACTCAAAGAGACGATTGATGATGATAAGGCCAAGCTCGCAGCGGAAGAAGAAGAGCAGAAGAAACATATCACTAGCGAAGATCTTCACGACGGATTTGAGAGCAAGGTTCGTCTTATTACAACCCACTATTCAATGTCTCACGGCTTCGTATAAAGTATGCTCCCCCTCCCCCAGAGCCTGAGCCTATCCCGCACGCAAAATTCGACAAGGGCAAAGAAAAGACCAAAACCACTACTACAGAATACGAAGTTCTCAATCCCAAGGCTATGGCCGCCTCAACCTCAGCGGATCAAGATAAGGTTGAAGAAGAGGACGACGACGACGACGACGAGACTTTGCCTGATTTAACACCCTCTCTAGAAGCTTTTTCAAAGATCCCCGTGCGCGCGTATGAGAAATCGTTTGAATTCATTCAGTCACATCGCGATGTTATCGTCCCTGGTGCTTCCGACGCTCTGCTCGTTGCCGCCTTTCGAGCGCAGAGTGCGGGCAAGTCTAAGTACGCCAAACAATGTGTGCACCAGAGTCTTTTGCTTCAATATTGCGAGAAGCTTGGAAAGGATGGTGTTCGGGTGTTCTTCCGAAAGTGCGTTTGTTTTCGATTGACCTTTCCCACAGCTTGCATGACTGACTACAATCCTCTGCTATCAGAATGATCTCAAGTGATCCACGTGCGGAGACCGTATTCGTGAACGACATGGAAGGGACCTACCAGCACCTTGTCGAGCGTGTCAATGTCTCTCTCAAGGAACAGGCCGAAGCCTCAGGAAAGGAACAGATTCAGCTCGTCCCCGAAAATCCAAATCAGTCCATCTCCTTCAACGTGCCTGATGGGCCTCCACCCGAGAACTTGGTACTCGAAGGTCCACAAACGGAGGGCCTGGATATCGAGGAGGTGCGCAAGGCACTGCAGTTCAGATGGGATGTCTTCGAGGCATTCCCGACAGATCTTCAGGACGCCCTCAAGCAGGGTACACTGGATGCGGTAAACAAGGTGCTTGGGGACATGGACGTCGAGACTGCAGAGTCAATCGTAAAACAACTTGATATGGCGGGCATCCTGAGTTTCGCGGAGGGCGGTATCAGGGATGAGACTGATAAGGCCAAGGCAGATAGAGCTGCTGCTGCTGCAGAGGCAGCATCAAGTACGACTGCATGAAAGTGTCTTGGTTGCGTAGAACCGTCAGCTTACTTATAACGAACATTTCCTCGTGCATGTAAATGTTATATTTGATGGATATGATACTTGTTTTGAACGCTCTCTAGTGAGATGATTCAGCTTCTGACTAGGACACACAACTAGTTTTTATCTACGTCCCAAAAGTGACGACCCGCAAGATCAATCCTTCCTTTCCTCGATCCAATTTTGCTCTAGGAGGTCCCGATCCTGGGCCAAGATGTGCAACTCTCCCGGTAACTTCGCAGTGTGATAGCCCTTCTGAGTGCTTTTATGTACCGCCGCCCTCAATAGTTCTGACATCTTCTCCTTATTAAACGCTAACCCTTTTGAATATTGCACTCTCTCAAAGAATCCTGGCCACGTAGCCACCTTATATATCGCCTTCACCTCCTTCACCATTTTATCCGGGATATCCGCCTCGGGAAACCCATAATTCTCGTCCAAGCGCCTGACACCAGGCCCGGGATAAGTCTTAACGAAGATGTCGAGGAACGCGATCTGGAACATAATGAGCCGAAGACTCGTGCGCGACCTTAAGAACGTTTTCTGCAGACGGTAGTCGCTTGCACCCTCCTCTAGGACCTCGAGTTCCGGATTATCAGCGAGAATCCAGCGTACATTGCGTGTGATAGCTTCCTCGAGGAACGGACCGTTAAGTAGTTGCCATGTCATGGGTGTGGCCTTGTCGATGGGGGGACAAGCAAGGACGAGGTTGATGAGTACAATAAGTTCACCGAGGTCGGGGACTTCCGTTTTACTACGTGACTCGGGGACCATGATGAAGCGCCGGAGACGGTGGGTCGCATCATGAAGGATGGCAGGAACGGTGCGTGCGAGGCTCAACAGGAGGTGAAAGAGGTGACAGTACGAAACGACTGCCTTCTCTGAAGCATGGAGAAGGGTGAGCGAACTGTGACCAGGCCTAACAACAGAGGCATGGAGGACGTGGTCGCAAGACTTCGTAAGAGAGACGACAATGTTATTCATCATTCTGTAGACTACTTCGACAACTTGATGAATCTTACGAGGAGCGGTGAGGCGTCTCGAGGTCTTGCCATCTGTACGTCGAGCCATGCGCTGAGCGACGGCGGATTCAGCTTTGCGAACAGCTTCGTCAAGGTATCCTAAGTGCAACCAAATGTCCTTCTTTGCTCGTTCGAAATGAGGACGGCTGAAAGCGAGAGGTAGGAAGAACTCAAAATTGCGTTTCTGGATACTAGTTCTGACACCGAAGTGTTCGAACGCCTGCTTGCTCAACCAATCAAAGTCGGACGAGAGTGAGCGAGGTTTCGGGTCAAAAGCGGCGCCAATGCCAATCACTGATTCATGGATGGAGGTCCGCAAGAAGAAACAACAAAGTTCTCTCTGCAAAAGTTCGCGAGTTGATGTGATCAGGCAGTGGAAGCGGGGATAGGCGACTGAAAAGTCCACGACAGATTCTGAGAGCATATAAGTAGACAACTCAAGGAGGACGTCGTCATTTAGCATGCCCAGAAGACACACTGTAGGAGGAACCAGATTGGCTGCGACGTGATCTTCGCTTTCCAACTTCTTTTGGACCTGGGAGTGTGCGGGAAGACTTTCAGAGCCATACGGGCATTTCTTGCACTGCCATTGGGAAATCATGTCGTACGTCGCTTTCCATCGTGGTTTGACCGTTGAGAGCCGATGAATCCTGGAGCCACCTTGAACCGTTTTCGCGGAGTGCGTCACTGGTTCCGAATTATGCTGATACGTCGCGATGTCAATCTCTTCCGAAGTACTCGCGGCCCACTGCTGTTCCATCCTTACTTGTTGCGGTTCAGACAGTCGGCGCGATGGCGTGAGCAGAGTACTGGGGATATAATCTTCGGTCATATACCGATGGAATAAATAATCCCCAATATAGATAGGATCACCGTAATCTTGTTCAATCTATTGAATACAGGTCAAAGATGAGATTGGAAGAAGGTGTACTGTTATCGAAATCTTACACTGGTACTCGAGAAGAACGTCAGAAATTGCAGAAAGAGACCACGAAGCGTCAGCGCCGGGCTGTACCTGCTCGACAGAAATGGATGCATAAGAAAGTATCATTGTGATCGCGAACAGCGTCCTCACCCTCCTGTGTACCCGGATTCTAATTCGTCTCGTCTCCGCAGCAGGTCACAGCATATATATTCACCAAACAAATTGGGATGCTGTATGCCAAAAACGCTGGTCTTAATTTTAGGAGGATACGTGGGCTACCGTCTTTGATAATATAAAACAACGAAGCATAGGCTTGAGGACTTACCCAATTCATTGGGAGAACAACGTCGAAGTGAAGCGATAAGCCCTTCCAGGGACCACTTGGAGGAGTGAGAACGAGGCAAAGCTTCCTAATGTCAGCATCATCAGTGAAGACGGCGACACCAGGGTACGGCGAGTCCTGAAGCTCGCTCATGTCCTTGAGAAGACGAGCTCGGAGAGGATGGGGGATATTCAAAGCCGTCATATCTGGAACTGAGGAATTAGCCACAGCGTTATCTATATTCTTACTATGCGCGCGGTGCCATGGGCGGAGTCGGATTGACTCATGTCGAGTCTTGTCTAATTAACGAGTGCAGCGCCAGCGCTTGGGTGGTTATCCAATGCCAAAAAAGGAGTGGTAAGCAACGCCATGAGTGGTGTGATCCGAAGACGTTGATTCAGTACATTCTAGCCAGGCCTCAGCCCTCATCAGGTTCAGAATATACCCGCTGTCATATTTGTCTGGTCTCAGGGAGAGGTCTGTTAGTTCATTCAGCATGCTCCATCCATGGCTACTGTTTGAGATGCTGAAACCACCTCAGTCCTATAAACATCACATTGAACGCATTGCGCAAGATCTTTCTGGATATGAGCCTGAGGTGTGCCTCGCAGTGAGACTCGCGCGACAGGAATTGTCATGCCCTACGTCTCCGGTGTCAGACGAAGAAGAAGATGTTGATGATGTTGAAGTTGACGGATTCCTCTCGTCTCATGGATTTGAATTTATAGATGGAGAGAAGAATTCGGGGCGTGGTGAGGAAGGAGAAATTCTCGAAACCGACACTTGGTCCTCTGGTGGGAATACCCTCGAACAATCTCAACTATCTCTGACAAAAGGAATTGTCCAGAAATACCGGGAATTGAGCGAGTTTTGGACGCCCTCGGCACGATTATGTGGCCATCTATGAAAACAACGTCCAAGGTAGATACGCGGTCGTCACAAACACGGGACCGAGAGCGCGCTCTACTTGACTGGGCCAATATTTCTCAAGACAACAGTCTATCAGCAGTCGAAGAGGTGACTGTCAGCTCTGGCCAACAGATATCTACAAGGACCAAAGCAATGAAGCGGGAGATGGAGGAACTCGCGCGATGGCTCGAGGAAGATATCGCGTTCCGCGATGATCCATGGAAATCAGCGGTCAGCACTGGTAGGATGAGCATGTCACCGACTGTAATGGAGCCCGGCAGCAATCCATTTGGAGCAACGGAAGAGAAATTTGGTTTCGATGATGACTTCACGGTCTTCGTATCGGCGCCAACCTTGGATGCCACCGAGATCTTCGATCGCTCAGCGCCAGACGCGCCCACTGATGGTCTATCACCAACTGGTCGTCACGCGGGAAGCCTGTACAGAACTTTGGGCTCTGTTTCTGATTTCGGCGGCAGCGAAGATGGGAAGGATGTTGACGATGACGATTTTGACGATGAATTGCCAAGTAAAGAAGAGATTTTGGCCACTTCTTCACGAATATTCGGAACTTCTAAGCTCCCACTTCCACCAGCCGTCGAGACCATTACGAACACAGTCATGGTTTCAAGTACATCCAAAAGCGAGCTGTGCGTGACATCGGCCGCAAGGGCTCTTTCAGATGACGATCCGGACGCGTTTGCCATCGAGAACTCTGGTGCAGATGGCAACGGGTCGTATGACATGGAACCTTTTGATCTGTCAAAAGTCCTGGGTACACTCCAAGAGATGAAGGCGGAGATCGCAAATATGGAGGATGAGGGTGAGAGGCGAAGAGCGGCGGCGAGGGTTGCGCTAGGATTGGTGTATGGACTTGAAGCAGATGCGAATGAATAGTAGACTGTTCATGCACTAAGTATTAGGTCATTTTGCGAGACCCATCTCCAGGAACAACGCGGCCATATTGAGATATGTATTCTCATTTTGGAGAAGCGTTGGCTATAGGAGGCTATAGGCCTTTGTGCCATCCTACCAAGTCCTTTAGCACTTGTGATTTTACGGTCAATGTGGGGCGCCCATCATGGGCGTATGTACATAGATTGATCAAGTTATGATCGGTGCCTGGATTGTTTGAAACGAGTGAAGGCATGTTTCTCACATTCCACTGAACGATGTCCACAATCCCATAACAATTCTGTAGCTGAGAACATCAGACGCACTGACTACACAACCTCAGAGCGAACACACTCAAATATTTCCGGCACTCCCATCGCTGCTAGTTCGGTTTCGCCTTCTGCCCAAAATATTGTCTCAGGTGGCTCGGCAACCTGGACTTGAGCCATTCTCTTTATCGACCAGTCTCGCACCGACTCAAGAGCGCCATGGAGGCATTTCTTGGACAGCCCAATGCCCCTGTCAACGAACAGCACACGCCCAATTCCCGTCCCTCTCTACCGAGATCCAATTCTATCCCTTCGTGGCACAAAAATGCCTCCATGGTATCACTCACATCACAACGAACGCTTCAGCCGTCAAGTGTCTCTGCGCCATTACTTAGGAAACGACATTCGGCATATGTTCTTCCAACGTCTCCTGATCGAACAAAGACTCCAGTTCCTGTTCCTGGGATCTCGCCAATGCGTCCACTTCGCAACCCGGCGCGCGTCGCCACACCGACTTCACCTCCCCTATCCCAAAAAAAGTCTTCCAAGAGCCCGTCCTCCACCGCAATTAGCACACGTGAGGAAATCACTCCTTGGGAGTTTCAACCTGGGCCAGTGAACGATGAACTTACCCAAGCCAGCCCAGTCGCTAGTGATAGTAGTTCACCGGTGTCAAACCGCCCCCGACAAAATCTCGCGACAGGACCAGTGTCGGAGGTCACGCCATGGGAGATGTATCCTGTGCGCAGGTCGGCAACAGGTCGCTCTTCATTAACGTCGGGGTTTGTTGAAGAGGTCACACCATGGGAACTTCATCCAGTGCCGACAGTCATGCCCAATCGTTCCACATTGGCGACTGGTTTTTTGGAGGATGTCACCCCATGGGAATTGAGCCCGGCTCCTCCCTCGACAGAGTCGTCAGCAATCATCAGTGAAAAACGATCTTCCGTAAGTAGAAATCCGGCCCTGATTTTATTTAGTCGCCGTCTTTGAGCCGGGGTCCAGAACCGGCTCAAATCAGACCTGATATCGTCCCTTGCTTTTCTTTTTCATCTACATACTCGTCCTTCACGATTCGACACGACTTTTCACGATTCTTACCACACGATGCTGATGATGTTCAATTTTCTTAATAAGCAGACGCGAGGTTCTACCTCGTCTAACCAAGACAAAAACCCTTCCGAGGTCACCCAACTTCGAAGGCGGAAAAGCACCAGCGCAAAAGCCACAAAGTCGCGCTTTACATTCTTTGGAGCGTCATTCCATCCTGGTCAACCAAGTGCGTCAAGACCCCCCTTTTCGGAAGGCGTTCAATCCTCCACACAATCTGCACCTAAGCTCACGCATACGACCTCATCGCGACCCCCCTTACCACCCCTTGCCCCATTTTCGACATCCAACGGACACGACACACCGACGACGACACCTCAACAGAGTCTTAACTTCTCGGCTGCTGATCGTACCATTTTTGAAGAGTTGAAGCGAAACCTCGAAGCGAGAGATGCACAATTCGTCATCAAAGGGGAAGGAAGTTCGCTAGGATCTCCATTGACCCGTCGTGGAAAGAAGCACCATGCGTTTGCGCCAGAGAGGGTTCCATATCCTAGAAGTTATGATCGGGAAGTCATTGATCTGTAAGTTGTCAATTTTAAAGATTAGTTTCTTCCGACATCCGAGCATTCGGACCTATTCCCACTATTATTCCGTCGCTTCATTTGGTCTTATCTCATGATGGTGGCGCAGAGATGTCTGGGAAACCGTATCTTGTCAGGATATGTGTGAAAGCTTAACGTGGCACGTGTTTGAGACACCGCCAACTAAAGTGTACGTGATGCTATTGTCATTGCAAAACTGTGTTGACGTGGTGAACAGGTTGGATCTTGGATGTGGTAAGTTCCTGCGGAGGTTGCGAGTCATTGGCCTGAAGTATTTGTCAGGAACGGGGACATGGATTCTCAATTGTGCAAGGGCATGGAAGGTTCGTTAACTGTGTTCAGAATAAAAGTTTTCTTACATTCATGTTCTCCATAGAATTGTCATTTCGTCGGTAGGATATTATGTTCCATAACTTTCCCAGAATGTCCCTTATTTCTATCATTAAGGTCTGGATATCGTTCCTCTGCAGCCCGACCTCCACCGAGTTGGCTCATCGGAGTTGGCCTCACGAATTACATGGGTACACACTAATTTGTGCGAATCGAGTCTGGTATAACATTATTTTGGACTCTGACGATCCTCATTAGCCTTGAAAGTCTTCCCTTCCCTGATGGCGAATTTGATTTTGTGTGAGTACGAACCTTTCCACATGGTTGTATTCTTATCAAGCGATAGACATATCAAACGTATCGCACTTGGTGTTCCGGAGGACAAGGTATATCGTGTGGATATCTTATCAGGTAGAAGTTGACAGGTTTCATCCCATCAGTGGGACGGATTGTTTCAGGAGATCCTTCGTGTCATGAAGCCAGGTAGTGCATTTGAAGTAAGTTGTCGTCTTACTGCTGTTGATATTCCTGCTAACGAGTGCGAGTGTTCAGATGATTGAGGAGGACCTCTTCTTTCCCGGAAAACTCGTGGATGACAATGACGATTCAGAGCCAGACATCGATTCTGAAAAATGGTCATTTGTGCCCTCTTCTCACCGTGAATCGACCCAGTCCTACTGGGACACCAATTTTGAAAGCCTGGTAGACAGCGGACCGCCTTCCTTTAGATCAAATGGTCATTCGCCTCCAACTTCCACAACAGCTACTTTCCTAGCAACACCTTCGCGATCCAACTCCCCTGTTGCTGACGTTGTCATCAACGAAGACATGGAGAAAGAAGCTCGGGAGATTCTGTCCCATGCAATTGGGGATGGTTATATCTTACCTCCTGAAGAGTCCAGTCAAGTCATGAACGACACTCTGTCGCCAGCCACAATCCGGGGCCATTTACAGATTAAAACGTCACAGTCAGCGTTGGTGAGCTCAGTAGTGTCTCTGAACCCGTCCTCTGCGGCTGCTCCTGATGACGAATGGAACTTGGAATCCAAAACACGAACACGGTCGCGAGCGCACTCCCTATCAACTTTTCTTTCTGTTTCCACTGTCAATTCTCAGCAGCCATCACCTATCCCGGAATCTAAATCAACTACCGCTCCCGTACCGTTGTTACTGCGGACCATACCAAAAACCCCTCTCAATCCGCGCGACCACTCACTTTTGGAAACTATCTACACACGATTGCTGGAATCGAGGTTCGTCAACATATCACCTCTTGCACTCCTGGCAAAATACGTCGGATCTTATTTCAAAGGCGAGTACTCGTCTTGTCTATTTCGATATGCTTTCTTAAATTTCTCAACCGCCCTTTCAGATGTACGCACTCACCCGCCTCTACAATACCATTTTCCTGCTATGTCGCATCAAAACAACTCTTCCAATCGTGACAAAGAAGGTAACGGAGAGGATTCTGAATCCGAAAGGCTTAGTTCCGATGATACAGATGATGCCCGTGATGCAATCCTTCCCAGTCCAGTCTCTCGAACAATCAGGAAGAAACATTCACGGCGCATTCCAGCGCAGAATCGGAAAGAGGAAGACGTCTCTATTTCTCAAGAGAACCATTATGTTGGTGTTCGAGGCCTCATACATCATCCCACCCCTTACATAACGCTTGACGAATCAAGGGCATCCGCTCTTTCTCCTTCGATCAGGGGTATGTTTCCTGATATCTCAAGCGCAAGGTTCCAGCTTTCTTTCCTCCCAAATGCGACCATGCATTTGGACCTGAAGACTCTGAATTTGCATCTTGCACTTCGTGCTGCAGAGATTGTCGCATGTTCGGAGGCTATGTGGGAATGGGTACAGAAGTTCCAAGCGGAGGTTAAGGCGCGTCAGGAACGCGAGAAGACGCGCCGGGAACGTGAGGTATCGAGTAGAGTTGCCTCCAGGGCTTATCGATCTGGCTCAGGGTCCATAGAAATGCCTGCACGGAGATCCACTGTTTCTATCACGACTAGTAGAAGCTCTGATCCATTCGAAAGCTCTATCCTGGATCTCGCGCGCGAAGAATTCGACGGTCTCATCAAAAGATTTGAAATGTGAGTTATTGTCTTTTGTACATCGCTTTCCCATCCCAATCTTCCATGCCACAGGGACATGCGGGACAACTGCGATGTTAAGAATGCTTTGGGAGCACGGTTCTCTTGGCACGTTTTGGAGCCCACAGTATCACAGGAACGGGAGGACTTTGAAAAAGCTTGTGAGAAATGGGCCAAATGGGAGCAAGAACAACCAGCGGCGACCCCATCTCATGTAGGATCGCATCACCAATCTCGGCATCCACCATCAGCACACCTTTCGGTGGTCGAGAACAATCGCGTTCAAGGAAGACCTGTCTCAAGGGAGCAAAAGAAGAAGCGAATATCGACTAGTTCGACATCGTCACTACCGGCACACCGGCTTAGTCGAGTAATACGCGTTTTCGTGGCTTGGAAGCCTTTCGACGTTCCTTCTGAAAACCACACGGACCGGTATCATATGGGCGATTCCACCTGCACTGCTACCACATAGTGCTCATGGCATGTAATCTAACGTTATAGCTTGCTGCCTTCATTCCAAACGCCGTACGCCGTAGATTTAAGCTATAAAGTTATCTCTCTTTCATTTACTGTAGTATCTTTATCACCTTTTCCAAGATGTTATTCTATTTATTGTCCATATAATTCGAATACTCACTTCCAGAAGCTTATACATAGAGTACTCTCATAGCTGTAAATGAAAATAATCCGTGATGTCACTATCTT
>JAGGAW010017193.1:0-16173 GCA_017657375.1 Termitomyces sp. T27 | reverse complement strand
CTCAACATCCCCAACTCGGGCCAGGCCCCGCCACCACCCCATCAGCAGCACCAGCAGCCTACCCCGTCCCAGATCTCGCTTGGCTCCCCCACCTCGCCCCAGCAGCAGCACCAACAGGTGCCCTCCTCGTCCCCTGCTCAGTACTCTCCAGGATCCTACGGCCACCACCCCGGCCAGCCGCAACAGACGGCCCAGCATCACCCGCAATCCCCGCATGATCCCGGTCTCTACGGCTCCCACATGTCCCTCGCCGGTGGCTATTCGTATTCGCCCGGTGGCGGTCCCCCTGCTCAGGGAGGACCGGGTCAGCAGGCTCCGCTTGGCGGACTTGCGGCTGCGGCTGCGGCACAGCATGGGCACTGGTCTACCCAACAGCCTCAAGTTGGACAAGGCGGCCATTATGGACGTCGGTAGTAGCTGTGCTGCTCAAGCACTTATTGTGTTATATTGGAGGACGGATTTGGTTTTTAAACTTTTTTTTTCTCGATGAATCACCTATGCTTTTCTTTTTGGTGCTCTCGCGCTTTCTCTCTCTCTCTCTCTCTTATCCATTATCACAAAACCATTCTGTATATCACCCTTGGCTTGTACGAACGCTTTGTGTTACGATCTCATGAGATTGCCGTCCACTAACTTTTGTGTAATTTTCTTTTCTGATAGTTTCCTTGCGTGTCACTACTACTAGTATACATACGTATTTTATCGTTATCGCCGCAAAAGTCTATTCCGTGGCTGTAAGAATCGCGGGTACGAATGCTCCGGGTCGAGGACATGTGCCATGCAATGGAGATATATTTAGAATCAGATATCGATGGAGCTATAGCTGTAAAGTAGTTTCTCGGATCCCCTTTCCTATCGCCATCTCCGGACACTTCGGTTTGATACCTCATTCGCGGTCATGGGCGCCTCCTCACAAATCACAAATCACACACCATGTGCTCCTAGGTGCTCTTCCTGCTCCAGGTTACTTGTCATGCGGCCAAATCGGCAGGAAGTGACATGAGAAAGATGGATGCCGTGTTGTTGTCGGTGAATTCATAAGCCCGTTTTGGGCCCGGGCCACATCATCCTCCTTACTAACTCTCTAGCTTTCTTCGAATTCTCAACACAATCAATCAGCCAGCCGAGAAAGAAGAAGAAAAATGGGCATCGTGCCGTCCGTGCTGACCGAGAGTCTACCACCCAAATCCACGTTCTCGGTGGATGACATCCCGGACCTTGAAGGAAAAGTGGTGATTGTGACTGGAGCGAACACGTGCGTATACGGGTTCAACACCATCCTAACATCTACACCGGTCCATATGGCGTGCTGATACTAATACGAACACAGGGGTGTGGGGAAAGAGACCGTCAAGGTGAGTTGTTTAGTTGCCCCTGAACTCACGCTGCCGCCGCCGCCGCGTCCAATGGCAATTATGTCAAGCCAGCCACAGCACTTGCTCTTTCCTTCCATTATGATTATTTGATCGACACGTGGCGCGTCGTGGGTGTGATTGAGCAATATGTATCATGGAGCTGATAAATTTTGTGCGAATGGATGAATGAAATGAACAGGCCCTGCTGGCGCACAATGCAAAGGTGTACCTCGCGGCACGGAACCCGGACAGGGCGCGGGTGGCTATTGAGGAGCTGCGTGCGCAGACTGGGAAAAGCGCGGTTTTTCTGAGGCTTGATCTTGCGGACCTCAGGGCCGTTAGGGCTGCGGCGGAGGAGTTCATGGCGTGAGTAGACGCGTTTTTAGTGTGATTTTTGGGGTTGATGTTTCAACAGGAAGGAGAAGGAGCTGCATATTCTTTTCAATAATGGGTACGTCTGTCCGACACCAACAGGAAGTGTCCTCGTAACACCTATGCCGATAGTGGCGTCATGTTCCCACCCATCGACGAGCTCACAGTCGACGGCTACGATCTCCAATTCGGCACCAACGTGCTAGGGCATTACTACTTCACCAAGCTCCTCCTCCCCACTCTCATCTCCACCGCCCAGTCAAGTCCAGACAAACATGTCCGCGTGCTCACCGCGTCTTCCATCACGCACTACATCGGCAACTTGAACTTTAACACCTTCAAAGAGGGACCTGCGAGACGGAAGCTGTGCAATCAAAGGCTCTACGCGCAAAGCAAATTCGTGAGTCTCTCGTACGGCGAGGTGGTCGTGTGATGACGAAATTTGGGCATGAAGGGCGACCTGGTTCTAGCGATGGAGCTGGCGAGACGGTATGGCGAAAAGGGCATCGTCTCGATGGCTGTTAACCCGGGCAACATCAATACCGACCTCACGCGCCACTTGCCCCCTGCGATTCGCTGGTTGTATGTATGTCCCTCTGACTTGCACGCTCTCACCTTCATCTGCTGATCCTGAACAGAGTCTAGGCATGTACTCTCCACCCAAGGGCGCGCTCACCCAGCTGTGGGGCGCGACTTCGAAAGAGGGTGCCAACTTGAACGGAAAGGTGTGTGCTTTAGCTTTCAAGAGTGGGTAGAGACGCTTATGATTGATTGTGCAGTATCTTGCACCTTGGGCAAGAGTCCGTTCGCCCAGATCGGATGCACTGGACCCGGTGCTTGGTAAAGAGTTATGGGAGTGGCTGGATGAACAGGTCGAGGCCCACGTTTGATCCTGCCGATTAGACTGACACCAAGAAGGTGGTGTTAACGTTAACATAATACATTTGATATTTATGCATGCTGAATAGACTCTACTAGTATGTACAAACCATAATTTGAATAGATCGCGGGATGACCGATCGTCTTCGAGCTTCAAAACTCGAGGCTCAATGCCGGACCGCATCCCATTAATTACCGGTTCCCCCACCTCGGCAGTGTCGCAATCTTTGTATAGCAAGAAACATTACAGCGCTTCCGTTGAAGCCCTTTGGGCTTCGCGCCACTCAATGTATTCCTAAAGGAGGATACAAGTGACCGATCGCCAACTTAACCGGGGATCACGCGAACGTCTCCCGACGAGAATCCATTTGGAATCAGGACCCTGTCATTCTTTCCTTCATTAGCCTACGCCACCATCAGTGTAATTCATTCACCCACCTCGTGTTTCCCACCTTTGCCTTTCTTGCATTCTAATCGGCATCGTGACTGTCGCTGGCATACATTCATACCTTCCCGCGGCCAAGAATACCTTTTCAGTCTCAACATCTAAATATAACAGCTACTACGTGGAGTGTAGTAATTGAATGCCATATCGAGCAGTCACACGCGTTCCGGCAACTTGGATGGCAAGTCGATCGATGTGTGACATCTATATGGTGTTGCACCATGGCCAAGAGTCGACTTGTCCTGAGTATCCGTCGTTGATAGTCTTTGAAGTGAGCATGAGATCAAGTTTTAATCGTTTGATATATTGTACAATGTGGTGTACATACAGTGGGTGATGGCGGAAACCGGGAGGACCTTCCTACGATAGCAAAAAAAAAATCTACAAAATTCCATATCAGTACAAAACTTAATTCTAAACTTCCACCGGAAAGAGTTGCTGTGCCCAGCCAGTCGCCTTTCGCAGAACCCAATGTATAGCATACCATCCTGCGACAATGATAACGAATGATCCAACAATTCCTACTCCAATGTATCCGGAATTATCGTTCGCCTAAACCAGAAATCAAGCTAAATTTACAATCTGAGGAATTAAAATAACGAGCCATACCTTCGCCCATGCTCGCCACCAACTTCCCTCCAATCCGCCACCATTCTCCGCCTCTGCGGCACGGCGGCACCTGCCACACTGGTTTCCGATCAGACCCATAAGAGTAATCAATGAGATGCTATCAGTAGCAATTCACGCCGCGATCCTGTTGGAGGACGAAAGACACGCACCTGAAGGCCACGAGGATGCTCATGATGGTCAGAATGATGCTAAGGCCTGACATGACATTCATCTTGACCTCCGCATCCCGTGAGACCTTCATATCGCGGGTGCCGACGCTGCGATCAATACTAGGCGCTGATAACACAGCCTCCGCGTCTTCGTGTGTGGAGGCAGGAACGACACTCGCGATGTTTACTAGCACTTTGCTATCCTCCGCTTTAAGACTGGACACAGGTGCAGCTTCTGATATTTTCTCTTCTGCAGCTTTCTCTTGAGCTTGTAAACTGACTTCTGGCATGAATGAGTTCTTCTCAAGAAGTACCCAGCCACGCTCAGGAAATCCAACGTAGGAGTATAGCATCAATATAGAATCCATAGAGTCGACCAGTGTCATCCCTGCAGTGAAGAGAAGCTAAACCTTTTGGATTAGCCAGTAAGCTTCCTGCACATAAAAGATTGAAACTATACTGGAAGAATGACAACATTTGAGGAGGAAATCACTCTACCATGTTGTCCACGCTTCGCAACGGCGGAAATGGCTAGCAGTGCGATGGAAGATGCAGTATCAAAGCCTACCAAAGGCATGAGCTAGGCACAGAGTTTCTGGTATTGTACGTACCGAAGCCAAACAGGACACCAACTGGGTACATCTATGATAGATATCTGACTTCAGGTCATAACTCTAATATATTGTATGGAAGACTACTCACCTTCCATGGCCGATTCACAAATGTCATTAACGGACCCAGTATCCGCATCATGAGCATATGATTGTGGTGTGGCTTATACTCCATGTCCGGAAGAACTTCACCTTGAGCAATACGCTTTTTCCGTATTGCCTCCTTGAGAAAGTTAAACTATTGTCTTGTCCACAATATATTTTGGCTTACTCTCCGGCGTCGCTTGAGTATTCTCCAGAGGATCACGGTATTTGCAAGCCCGATAATAAATAGAAATGATCCACTTACGGCCGCGCCTTGGAGAAAAGAAATTTCAAGATTGAATAGCAATAATTTGTTTCAACAACACGTACCGACGATGCCTCCAACCTCTCCTACTTTGTTCATCCTTTCGAAAACATCAGAAGATATGGCAATAGCCACGGTCTTTTCAATACCCTAAGTAATTCGCCGCTACGATAGAACTCAAAACTCACCACCACTATCACGATGGTACTATGCCCCAAGGAGAAGAATAGACCACAGGTGACTGGCAGTTGTCCCAAGCTTATCAAGCCGCGGGTGGCGTTGTCAATAGCACTTTATAAGTCGTGTCAGAAAGGGGTTAACAGGGGGTTACTGAGTATGCTTGAAGAAATTCCAGTTCGTGCACACAATAGTTTAAGCCTATCGACACACCTCGAACCTTATATGATCTGCATCAAGGGCTGTTCAGACGTGACTTCAGATAATCGCTGCGTTGCCCCGAACGACAAACACACCATGCCTCAATCCGAGCGTCTGTGAATCAGATGGACATAAATTCAATGTCAAGTGGAAGTAGGATATTTGAATTGACCCAAGCTAAAAGCGAGAGACTTAATATAGGTCGCGTGTCCTGATTTCTGCCAAACAGGATCCCCGCGACAATCCAACAGATGGCATTTACCACGAGTCTTTATAAATGAGGTTTGATTGGAGGTGAACCACGGGTCCATCAAAGCATTAGAACGTACTCGGAGATCGCAAGAATTAGTGAGCGACCGAGGAGAGTCGGTCTCAAGTAGAGTTGCATCGACTGCAATGCCAGCAGCAAGGACCCTATCGGGGTCGGACCTCGGACCCTCGTCGAGATCATAGTCGGAAGTTGATCGGAATTTGCCGACAAACGATTCGATGCATGATCGCCTTGAAAGAGAAGCTCCTGTGGCCATGCGACACCTAGTAAAGGCATTATTATACTTACTCAAGACGACTAAGCGGCATGCACCCCTCCATAACACATGAGTGCGTCATTTTGCCCACCACTTCTCATTTCTCACAGTATCTCCTAGGGTACTGCACGCGTCACGCCGCGCCATCCACATCCTAATACCTGGTCTAAAGGATCGCATTCCAATAACATGGAAAACCATGCCTCTGCCCTTCCTATGCTACTTCCCATTCTTTTTCTTGGCATATCTTTCCCGGAGACCGGACACCTACTTCAATCGCCTACTTCTTCTTCCTATCACACTATGTGGCATCGTGGCTGCAGCTTACCGTTTTGTGTGGACTCCTCCAGAGCTCAATGTGTACAACTGGGGCCAATGTAAGCATCGCATACACACCACAATAGAGATACTAATGAACAATGTTTCTTTAAGGTCTTCTTGCCGCTGTGGCGATCGCAAAGTCGCTTGAATACGCCTTGAACGAGGAAGGCATGCTCAAAGTCGGTGAATCACGGCCTGGTGAGACGAAAGGTAAAGGCAAGGAGGTCGATGGGCATGCCGGCCCCAGTGCGCAACATGGCCTTTCCTTTGTCTCACCGGCCATTTACGACGCAATCGAACTCATGCACACTCTCCGCGGTCTTACGTGGAATTTCGGACAAGGTGTATATGTCCCAAAGTCTAATCGACCGCGGGAGAAAGGGCCTTATTTGAGAGCCACTTTCATATCATTCATACAGAATTTTCTGCTCTTGGATCTTCTTGAGTCCATGATTAAGCTTTTCCCGGGCGTCGGGTCACCCTTTGGTGGAAGCATATTCTATCCATCTCTATCTCCATTTTGGCGATATAGCGTCTCGACGCTGATTCATGTGCTGACTGGCTCAACCATCCTGGCAGGCTTTGGCATGGTCTACGACCTCATCACTCTCATTGCGGTCGGCTGCCTTGATGGCTCCCCGACCTCCTGGCCACCTGTAGTAGACAACCCCTGGCGCGCAGACTCAATGCATAAGCTATGGTCAAAGCATTGGCACCAGCTCTTGCGGCAGACGTTTCTTGTCTTTGGGGGTTACCCTGGGAAATGGCTTGCTGGAGACCTTGGACTTCTCCTTGGTACCTTTACCGCATCGGGACTATTCCATGAGTGTGCTATGTACTCAATGGGAGGAGGCTATGATCATGCAGCACCTATTTTCTTTGCGATGCAGGGACCAATACTATTACTCGAGAGATTATGGAATAAGCTTACCGGTCGACGTGTAGGGGGTTGGCCAGGAAGACTGTGGGTCTATTCCATTGTCTTTATCACTGCCCAACCAATGGGTCAGTCACTTTTCACTCGTTTACCCACCTTCATCTGTATTCACTTGTTTCTAGTGGATGTCTGGCACCGCCGCGGTCTAGGGGGCGGCATGGTGATCCCGCCGATTCTTAGCCCCACTCGGATGTTATTCTTGCCGTTAGTTCGTCACTTTCTATCTGTTAATTCACAGAGATAGTGCAATAGAACTACGTCTGATATATATAGCTACTCACATATACAATACGCCATACTAACTCTCACTTGTTTGATAATTGCGTTTTTTCGCCAATATATATATTATATAAATTCTTACCGCTGCCTGACATGCTTCGTAAAAGCCCTTGGTGTGACATTGTAGCATAAAACAAATGTCTAGATGGTTGGAGACCTGTATCAAGTTTAGACTGGCTTCAGCCGATTGCAACATATTTATCCTCTATATATATCTGTGGCGCATAGACATTCAGCTCCAAAATTACTTTGTTACTTACGTGGATACATACTCAAAGAACCGAAAGCCTTGAATCTTGATAATTAAGAAAAGACGCTCGACAAAGAGTGAGAAGAGCCTTTGAGACCCCAGTATGATAATGCGAATTCAACAATGTCACACTAATTCAGACATCCTTTGCGATGACCATTTGCTGACGAGTCGTGGAGAAGCTCCCGCGAGATTGACATCATTGATATTGATCGGCGAACAAGTTCACGCGGGAAAGAAACGGCGGTGAAGGTATTACCTTCACAGATGGTGTTATCTAGTTATCAAATCTAGATGGGTCGAGAACTGTTCGAACGCGAGGACCTGCACAAGATGAAGGGTTCCAGGAGAGTCGAGACTCACGCGACCTTGGATGCCTGGAGCGTCACGTGGAGATCTACGTCATGTGGATAATCCGATAGTTGAGCGATTTCTTGACGAACGCTCCACGCCTCATCTACCCAATGCCGCAACCAACGATTACCACGACAACAACTGCAGTGCCTCCGATTACAGCAGCATCCTCTGCCTCAATACCAAAGCCTTCTCTCCCTGACTCTAAACCTCCTTTACCGGAACCGTCACCCAAGACGAAGCCCTCTTCACCCCCTGAACCAACACCAGCTCCTCAAGATGCGAAAGAGCCCATGTCAGAGCCATCCCCGCCGGATGTGCGTACAACATCCATAGATCGTCCTTCGATCCATCTTTTTACCTGCCGTTCCAGGATAAGCTCGATAATTTAGTAGACGCTGATATCATCGACATGGCGACTTTTAACCAGATCATCGAGCTCGATGAAGACGAGACGCATGACTTCTCAAATGGAATGGCGACAGCCTATTTTCTGCAGGCCGAGGAGACTTTTAAAGACATGGATACGGCCTTGTGTGTGCCCATTGATCAGACTTGGACTTATCTACTCACTTTGCTCGTCTGGCAGGAATGGCGAAGACCTTCAAAAGCTTTCATCATTAGGACACTTCCTCAAAGGCTCTTCCGCAGCCCTTGGTATCTACAAGGTTCAGGCCTTATGTGAAAAAATTCAACATTACGGATTGAAGCGCGATGAGCAGGCGGATGAGGATCTTACGAAAGAAGAATCTTTATCTCGGATCAAAGCGCTGCGATTACAAGTAAAGGAAGAATATGATATCGCTGAGAAATGGTTAACGAGGTGGTATGATACGAACGCGACGACCACACCTGACAAGGGAGATTCTTGAGCCGTGGGTAGATGGATGTGGAGTGGGATGATTAAGTTGCGGTCGTGGTGGTAAGCCTTGGGAACTGAGAGCCGTGAAGTGGCACGTGTTACGCGTTCATGGCAATCTTCGTCAAGCTCCCCAGGAGTAGCTCGGACTGACGGCTGGCAATTGCGTGACCAACGCGAAGGTGACGGTGGAGAGAATGCTGGAGAATGTTATTGTGCTTTCGTGCTCTGACTCACTTGGACTAGACGGCGCGTGGACAGGGACCTTCTAACCGTATCGGCGATTATATGGTATCATCCAAGGGCAGTTTTGTATATTTGGCTCTTGTGTGGTAGATACCTTTTTTCCCCTTTGACGACTTGTATGTTTTCATCGAAGCTTCATGATGCCCTCATCATTAAATAATTCGAATGCTGTCCTTTTATAGTTTCTACATCTGTATTTACAGACCACTAACACGCATGAATTCCTGATGACGTCACAGAAACCAGATTTAGAGGTGATACCCAAACACTGGCCATCAACTGGCCATGCGAATTTTCAAAACGGGTGCATTGAATGATTTCGTTTGACCAGATGAAATTCTCACAGAAAATGCAATTTGCACAAGATGATTATATCGCGCACATGGAGAATACATATGCTTTGATTAATATGCAGCACCATGTGGATACCATGAAATGAGGCTTATCAGCGACCGATGACCCATATGACATTAAGAGTTTAGCACCCCTGACAGATACCCTAATCCAAACAACCGAAAATTACGGGCGATACCTGTCACGCGAACACGATGCTACACCGAGTCCCGATATTTTAGAGTAAACGCCACGAGGCGCCACGGTCCATCTCGGCCGGATCTGTCATTCGATGAGACTCAACGTGAACGAAGACCTGAGATAGACGCAAAAGGCAATCAGCCGGAGCGGATTAGCGACACCGGCTTCAAACTTGCCTCTGTGTCCTGTAACATGAGAAGGTGATGTGTCAGTATTCAAGCATCAAGCACTAGCCAGAGAGGAATCTTGCTCACGCGTCTATCAGTTACCGTTGAGCTGCTTTTGACCGTGGAAGATTTAAACATCGTGTTTCGGCTGGAAATGGCCAGGGCACCACCATCCTCGTTGTCATACTGCCAAAAACTCCGCGCGTTAAGACTGCTCATCAGGGAATTTGTGTAGAGTTTGGAGAGTGGGAAATTAAACAGCAGATGTCTGCAAAAACGGGTGAGATCACAGTTGACCATCAGGGAAAATGTAACTTACAATCCTGTTGGCTGAGAGGATTTAGGGCGGGAGGTCATTACAATGGCTTTTCATCGTGTCAAAAGAAACTTACGTTCAACAGATACACCATCAAGTCAGCAAAGCTGGATCGTGAGTTAGTTCACCACTCCTCATGTTATGTGATGACTCACGCCCAAATCGCCGTAAGCAAGCCTGGAGACAAATGATTTGTTCAGTCCACTGCTACTTGAATGAACCACATTACACGCTAACCTGTTTGTACAGTTACTGTAGACATGTCAATTCAATTGCCTGGTCGAGAATGCTCCAAGGCATCAGAATACTTACATCTTATCACACGATCGATATACGTGTCCGTTTGTACAAATCCGGTCCTGTGCTTCTTCTGATCAAACATCAAGTTCTGAAGTTTAAGAGTTTGCTTGCTCAGAATACCAGATATAAAACCAACGTGCCAGTGATGACCATGTCTGCGAAAGAAGAACAAACGAGCCCTAAAGTACCCAGTTCGTTAGAATCAATTGTGAAAGCAGAATTGACCATACACACATATGATGACAATCACTTTGAACTTCTGAAATTCGACAAATCGTGGGACTATGCCGATAGCAATCGCAGTTGCAATACCCATCACTATTCACCACGTCATTGAGGCAGTCAAAGGACTTTTTTCTTGCTCACAGACTGATGAGACTGCACACGATAGGATGATAATGGTGATCGTCATGCTTGCTGTGAGAACTTTGACTCTCCAGGCAAAGAAAGCTTGCACAAGCCCACCGAGCATACCCTAGAAACCTCCAAGGTGATTGACCATAGAATCTAGAAGAAATATGGGTTATACCGTGAGGGCAGGATCTGAAATAAAGTCAGCTTCTTGCAGCTTGTGCATTTTATCAAAGCTCACCAGTTGAAAAGACCCAGTCTCCTGTCATCAAATACACTACGTCACCTTGAATAGAGGTCAGTAAATATGAAAGAATATTTGTTCACTTTGCTCATACCAAAATGCTTAATCAAAGAGTCATACAGATATAAAATAGTAAACAGAGTCTGGACAGTGTCTCCGACAAATAGCAGGTAGACCTGAGAAATCTATGTGAGACTTGGAATTGATGACATTGTGAAATAAGACTGACAAGGCCTCGAATCCAAGGCCCGTCACTATAGGCCGTTTTGAGCACATGAGAAAGAAGAAAGCAGGTGCGACCCACCGATTCGAGGAGATATGGTACAGGTATAATTGCGAAATCGTGATGCCATACAATAGGACATTGAGTACTGTTCCAATTAGCATGGGTCCATGGCTTTTGCATCATCAAATCATTAGAGAAAACTTTGTTTGGAAATTGGCAAACAGCACTGACGCTACTTCAGCTGGAGACAGGACCATAGCTAGGAAGAAGTACAAGAAAGGTTTTCCCTCCATCCTAAGTTTTTATACTGAAGCCGTGTCCATATAGGGACTCGGGATTTGTATCGTTGGGCCGAGGACGCACGCGTCTGCACGGATCAAGAGGATAAGCTATGACTATCTTCATATACTAATTGAGCATCTGATAGATTCCCAGAAGAGATTACGTTGTTCTAACGATGGGACTAGATGTAGTTCCCGATACAGATGGAACATGGAATCATAAGAGGGTCTGCGACGCCATTGCGCATTTTAAGGGAAACGGAACATCGGAAGGCCTGTCATGCACCGGATTTCGACCAATGTACCGTGTCGTTCGCAATTTTAAGAGATTGTGGCGGGTCCAAGAACAGCTTATCATTCCGGTGAATAATCCCGAGGCCTTGAAGTTCAATTAATAAACTTGATACTAGTATGTACTTGCTTTCTCGCTGAAATGGATCTGGGTGATTCCTTAGTCAAGGAGTTGGTAAGATGGTTGAGAACCATGTGCACATGTAAAGAGGGCCATCGACACTCGGATCCATATACAAGTTAGATGGAGCGCGCCAAGGGGTAAAGCTGTATGATAAGGTGACAAACTGAGAAAAAGAAAGAGTCACATGAGAGTGACGTCACGCGTTGGACAGTCACTGCGTTGAACAAGTAATTTTGTAGTTGGCCAATGCCCTCAGCGTTTGCTCAACATCTCATTCAACCACTTGTCCTTTCGCGGCATCCACAAAATGTCTCTGCTACATCTCAAACGTCGTTGATAGCTCGACCTGACGGAGGAACGAAGGAGAAGCTTCAAAATTCTCTTTCTGCCCTGAATCAACCTCTTTCACACTCTCTTGTCGTAGATACCGTAGAGTCATTGACGAAAATCGGAAAAAAAGAGGACATTTCTGCCCCCGTAGTTGACTCAGAAAATATCCTGCTCAGGGAGGCCATCATTACAAAACTGCTTGTAGGACTTTACGCTGAAGGAATAGACTCTTACTTGTTTCAGGCAACGGAGGCAGAGACCGAGGCAGAATGGTGGGCTGACATAGAGCGTTCTCGGTGGAACCTAGCGTTATACTTGCTCCAAAGTACGTCCTACTGTCCGCGAACAATTTTTATTGTACTTCAATTTCAAATTGCCAGCGACTCCATCTCGTTTGCTTAACCTGATCCGTGTGGTGACACAGGCCCTTCAGATTCAGAATCTCCCGCTCACCTTGTCAGCTTTCACTCCCAATTCCATTCGTGGTCTGTTCCCCTCGACGGACCCTCGGCGATCGAATGCACTGCAACAAGCTCTTTTCCCCCACCTCCACCATCAATCCCTCTCCGTCACATCGTCTGCAATTCTGTATTCATCGTTTACGCCAACACTGACCTCTCCTGGCAACATCCTTGCCATATGTTGGCGAGCCCTAGAACCTCTACTTTCTCTGACGAGACTGCCGATCGAACTGACGAGACAAGAATGTGCTTTCAAACGAAAGGAGCTAGAAAGAATCCGCGATCAGAGGGCAGAAGCCCTCGGTTACCTTGCCCATATGCGAAATGATGTAGCTCTCACAATTCAAGAGCCCCGATATATCCATGCCTGCGCAGATGTCCTCATTAGCATCATGGAGGGTGATACCCCGAAACCTTTCTTTCCATCAGACAGGCACGGTGAACCTTCTTCAAAACCGCTAGACCAGTTCTTAGCCTTGTCCACTGCAGTCTTTACGACGCAGAAATTGGCCCATCAGCACTTGTTGGATTCTAAGAAACTTCGACGTCCGTCGCGTCTAACCTTAACGTGGCCCCGACTCCTCCTGTTGCCCCCACTGTGCATATATGCATTACGCTCAGCGTATGTCTCCAGAGCAAGTTTGACCGAATTTGTACTTGATGCGAAGGCAACAACGGAGGGCTTTGCCAAAGGATGGCTACTTGACCCATTGAAGGATGTCATCAAGACGGTTCGTGCGGGAAGTCAAGACGGCGTCATCGTCCAGAAGGAGGGTATTGCAGCTGATCTTGCTGTAAGCGTTTCTGATTATTTCTAGTTTAGTTATCCGCTAAGACTAATACATGTGTGAAGTCTCTAGAGAGGATGACTCTGTCTCTAGCTAAGGATCAACTCAATTATGACGCTGAACAGCTGGCAAATCTTTCGAACAAGGTGAAGCTTGGTGATTTGACACCAGTGCTCCAGATATACGAAGAGGATATCAGAAGTCCTTTGAAATCGGCCGTGACCGGCACCTTACTGCGATCTGTATTCATCCAGGTCCAGAAAGCAAAAGTTAATCCCTTTTTATGATTTTATTTGGCATTTTATTGATCTTCCTTTACAGGTCGATATTGACCAAACGCTTACTGGCATCGACAAACTGCTCAAATCGCAAGAGTTGACTTTCGCATTTGTTGGTGTGGCGCCTGCGTTTGGCATTGTCTATCTTCTTGGCGGAGTACTGATGGCCCTGTGGTCCGGTGGGAGGGGCATTGGCAAATACGGAGGGAGACGAAATATGTCTGGTGTTTGGTCCACCATGCGGTAAGTTTTGCTTGATTTCTACGACTCGATACTCAAGCATCTCTATACTCGAACTGAATAAACAGGCGCACTGAACGTCTTCTCATCGCACAGCCCAAATCTCGGCATCATAAAACTGACGGAACGACTGAAACGGACTCAAGTTCCATCCCACCTCTTACATCTGGCCTTTTGCTACTTTCAGTTGCACGCCTGAGAACATTTGCGGAGAAACACCTCCCCCAAAGGTCGCGTCTACGTGAAGGATTCTTGGAGGATGTAGGGGACTTGGAAAATCCAGACCTAGGAAGGGTTGATAAGTTGAAGGTTATTGAGAGGATGTGGAGATGTTGGGGTGAGATTCTTGGATGGGGACGTGTCTCTGTTGAGGGAACTTTAAACAGGAGAACCATGTAACGCTGAACTTCATTAGACTTCATCTAAGCAAATACCGTGGGTGCGTACGAGTGTTTCAAGCACTTGGCCGTTCAGTCACCTGGCCGTTGTGGACGAGAATAATAATACGGCCTTGCAATCGAGTCAGGAAACCTCCGAACGGTGTAAGAAGTCTATTTTTCAGCACTATTGATTTCATGGGCTTGAGATTAACAGTGTATATGGGGCAGCTGTTTGATTTAGCTCACAGGATAAGCCCAATTTGATACCGCGGAGATGGCAAACGTGGCTTGGTTTTCACTAATGAAAAGCTTGTCAGAGCCATACGTGTGGTGGTGCATAGTCCTACACTACGATCGTGGAGAGGAAAAGCCAAACCCATTCATCAAAAGCAGCGTCGTCATGATTTTCTATGGAAAAGAGATCAGGACTCAAATCAATCGTCTGAGTCGGGGACGTTTGGCGTTTGCACACAATCCAAAAGATCTCTGTAGAGAGCACTGGCGGCGAAGGAACAACCCCCCCCCCCCCCCGAAGTCTCTGTTTGTTTGCTCATCCCGCTGGGTCGAATCGAGGAGGAAAGGGGAGGAGGCTGGGGGAGGTCTTTGATTTTTTGCGCACGTGTCCAGGGTGCGATGATAGAGTGGCGTCATCGTCTAGTTCAGGCTCCGTACCCGGGGACACAGTGAAACCAGGTAACGAAGCGAGGTTTTCTTGACCAAGTTGGTCACCATGCAGGATAGCAACATTCCACTTCCCAGCCTCCTGGGAGGTAAATGAATGTCATCATACACGAAGTCGACCTCTCAAAGAATGTTGAGAACGATGAACAGGATGAGCGGACGATGGAGAGGACGCGCATGGGTCATGGGTTAATTGGTGACGAAGTCCAATACTTCGATAACACAACTTTTCAAGATGCACAACCGGCCAGACATCGGGCAAAGCGCAAACAACTCCGAGTCTTCATCGCAAACAGTGTGTATCTCCCTGAGGCTGGTTGGCTCATGTGCATTGATACTGCGCTGGTAGGACCCTCGTGGATGGTGGGAGCGTGATAAAGATGTACAAAGGATTTTCCTACGAAACATCCAGGCAACACAGGAAGATCGAATTCAGAGTTGCCGGGAGGCGAGGTATCACAGTCCGTCCAGTGCTGCCCCCAGACAGGCAGTTCGATCGTATAGTAGTAAAACATGACAGCCCGTGAACTGTCTCGTGTGAGGAGGGTTATGATGGATGGTTGAGTCTGGTCGTACGGCCAAGAACTCTGGGATACTTGAATCTACTTGAATGTGGGTATTCTCAACATAGGCCACTCACTTTGCTATTTGGAAAGAGCCTTGTGACGTTTGGAGGCTCACCGGCGATGTAAGGCGCTGAAGGTTATGGGGGTTTCCAAGTCTGGAATTCACCGCATTCGTCGTCATGAGTGATGATGCAATCGGGAAATGTTGCGTTGGATCGAGACATGTCTGTATGAGACACAAGACTTCCTCGAGACTTCCGACGGTAGGCCACTGAGGAGATTGGATCTTCGTTTTATAGAGTTGACTAGGGCTGTTGATATAACATTGCCGTGCTCGTGTTGACAGCCAAATGACAAAAATTCTACACCCATAAGCGTAGAAAGTAATAACATCTGGAGGGGATATTCGACCTAGTCCGATCCGGTAGCTGGCCTAATAACAGACGATAGTCGATCATTTGACCCTACTAGAACTAAGAAATTCAAACTAGCATATACTTGTCTACAGCTGTCAGGCAGATGTATGTCCAAATTTTGATACAAATTTTAGAACGCAAGTAATACTTATGTAGAGAAAGGATCTAAACCTCGGGCCCTTAGTTCCGCCTTCCGACCCTCGCGAAAATTTCCATCGCTGCTATATTTTTCTTCCGTTCAAAAACGCGATCTTTCAC